>JANEYF010002687.1:0-19506 GCA_029963845.1 Rhamnusium bicolor
TTTTAGCAATCGACTTCTTTTACCAAGTACTACCTCCCATTAAAAATATATTCCCAAGTTCGTAAACACCCTGTATATTCGAAAATAATTTTCGGCTTTAGATTTTTGGTCTTGTTTACTTATGTTTTTAAATCAAGTTTCTAGCTATCATAGAACTCGAGATATCGAGGTCGGACGCACTATTGCCACACCCTGTATAATATACATATTACCTTCCTCATCTAATAATTATGCAGCATTTCATTCACCATTTTTCTATCAGCGATTCTTAGTTAGATTAAACGGTGTCTTGAAGTACAATATTAATTTAGATATGTTTAAATATCTAACATAATTAAGGCGGTTATATTTCTCGAAAGTTCAAAATAATATATATTTTTAATTATGATTACATTTTCAACTCGTAATGTTGCTGTCTGGCATTGACACAGTGAGCACAGCAGCACTGGAAGAAAGTCGTTGGCGCGCTAAATAATTTTATATTCAATTTTATATTGAAGTTAGAGACACTTTTTTCACTAAAAATAATTATGATCTTTTCGGCACAACTTTGCCACAACTTTGTTTTGAATCTGAAAAAATTACAATCGTTATTCGATGAGTCAAAATTGCGCTGCATAAAAACGACAGGGACTTATAAATTTCTATTTTTCTACAAGACTGTTCTACAGAAAGCAATTTAGCAGAGTCACTGTCATGGCCAGATATAAGCGACCATTTTGCAAAAAAAAAATCAGCTCAATAACTTTTTTAATAACGTAGTGAAAAGTATTAAAAGACGTGTATTTTCGCATTTTTGATTTAAAGGTCAAACTGGCTAACTTTTTAAGGGGTGTCCGCGATTCTGAATCTCAGGGTGACCTCAAAAATCGAATGCAGTAAGAGATTTTCTATGAGAAACAATTTTCAGTTTTTTTAGGACCGCCAGTGGTATAAGTATCTTTTTTAGAAACGATTTCCAGGCGACTCGGTTCCTAGTACTTACATAGTTTAATTTTGTTTTCTCCTACTTTAATTACACTGCTATTAGCAACATTGGCGCCTTCGCCAAAGTATAGAAATTGCTAAATTACGAAATTTTATAAAGAACAGTAAATGAAATTAAATCTTAAAATAAATACGGAAACTTTAATTATTATTGTCCTAATTAGAGCTATTATATAGTTTATAAACATATATCCTATACCTACCCAAGAATGCACAAAATTAATTTCGAATGTACTACATTCATCAAAATAGTAAATAAATTACCTCAAAATGTTGTAGATAGGTGGTAATTTTATTTTTAGTTTTTTTCGAAAAGTTCTTTACTGATTTAGAAATATAGAAAAGACCTTTATCCTCCTTTTGATTATATTTCCAAGTTATAGAAGTTTTTAAAATTTCAAGTAAATAAATTTAATATTTCCCAGTTATTAATATTTTTTGTACCGATAATTTGTTGCGTCCTCTAACGTGGTCACGTAGAATACTTTTTACGTTATTATCCAAAATAATTCTATACTGTTCGCAACTTGTCATATCCAAGTGCGATCATTACTTGGTGTGCCCGTATCAGCCTTGTCCTTATCAATTTTTCATTATTTTATTTAAATTATTGTTTTATCTGGATCACTTCATAATCTTTCTGTTATTTCTAGTGGCAACCAGCCGCTCAACTTGCAATCAAAATATTATAACTTGCCTAATATGTGTGGAGCTCTATAGTAAAATGCGTTTACATCGACGAATGGACTCAGAATTACACATTTGCTGTATGAGACATTGAAGAAATATTATTTTTTGTCCTTTTACGAGTACTTCTTTTTACTTCGATATCTTTTAAAACTTGCTTCAGACTTTTTATCGCATTATTTGCTTTAGCCATTTATAATATTTATTGTTCTATATTTTTTTATTCACTTATTTAATGGCAAATTTGTGCTAGCAAGGTCAAATACTGACAGCAGGAGATAATATTATCAGTGTTTATGTAATTACTGACACCTTCATCCTACAAATTTTACCGAAGTTCCACTCGAAGAATGGGAATCTTCAGCTTACTCAAAACGCAGATATAGGGAACCCACAATTCTAATCACATAGATTAGATATACTGTGTTAAAATTTGTCGCTCTAAAATCAGGACCCCAAATTTTTATATCATTGTGAGCAGCACCTATTTAGTATTTTATTAGTTTACAAACTGTGAATATATTATAATAGACCATTCATACGTATTTGCTGTCAAAATTGAATATATCGTGTTGTTCGTGTCGATTTAAAAATTTCGGATTCAGGGATTTGGAGCGATAAATATTTACATAAAGACGGACTATCTATGTATATTTAATCTATGCTAATCGATACCGGATAACCTGAGATATCACACTACTCCAGTTTTGCACCTGGTCCGGGAGATATCGGAAGCGAGTACGGTTGCATTTCTGCCACGAAGGAATGTAAGCGCATTATTGCTGTGTGGTTTTTGCATATTATTAACCCGTTACCGCATACTGTGGTAAGTTATTGTATTTTATATGACTTTATTTCAACTTGTTCCATATTTAGCACATTCGCTTATATTAAGTCGAGCTATTGCGGAATGCTACCGCTAAGACGCGGTGGCGCCAATTGCTAGTTTGTCCTAAACGCATGGCCGGGGTGCATCAGCTGATCGGTGATTAGGTTTTACGCAAATATTTATTGTTTTTTGTTAATTTTGTGGGGAAATAAAAAATAATATTGTTATGGTAAGTATTTATTTAATACAATAACGTAATGCACGCATGTCCAGGTGATAAGATTATCCCAAAAAAAAGTACTTTGTTTACGCCTGCCATATTTGGAACAATTTGCAGTAGAAGTAAAAAGTGACTTTTTTGCGTGTGACATATTTGGGACAGAATCGTATTAAGGTATGCTAATTCTGTGTATGACTTTTTTCAGATTGGTTCAAAATCTTTTTATGGCAACAGAAATGTCATTATTCCAACTACGGATCAAAGCGATGACGAAAATCTATCGGATGATGAAGAGCATCAAAAAAGCATTATACCATGTCCCGGCCGCAATGATGATATTTCAAATGACAGTCCAGACAATATCATCGACGAAACTGAATATGAAGAAACTGATGACGAAGAACGTGAAGGAGATATTCCACTTTAAGTGTTAGCCAAATCGCTAAGCAGTAATAATACTGTCGGAAATACATCAAAGTTGCGAAAAAACTTCGGTAATAAAACGAAATAAAAAAAGTGCAGAAAGAAAGGTTAGAATGGCAAGATAAATTTCTGAATATGAGCGAAGATAGTATTTTGTTCAAGGGGTCTGAGTCACTTCCAAATTTCATAAAAAGATCTTGATGGTCCGATCCAATTTTTTTCTTTTTTTTTTCTGACGGACGAAATTCTTACGTACCTAACCGACCAAACCAATTTATTTGGAGTATAATGTAGACCAGAAAAACCACCTGACATCTCAAAAGAAGAAATAAATGTCTTCATTGTCATATGCATTTATATGTCCATAATCCAATTGCCGTCCACAAGGTGCTATTGGTGTAGCTCGATGGATATCCCTTGTATTTCACGCGCAGTGACGTGTAACAGGTTTGAAGAAATTAAAATATTCTTGCATTTCAAGGATAATGGTGTTGAAGCTAAATATGGGGAACCTGGGTATGACAAACTTTTTAAAATACGCCCCTTATTAGATAAAATTAGGGAAAGGTTTTTACTAGTTCCTAATGAGGAGCATATGGCAGTCCATGAACAAATTATACCGACTAAAGCTCGATCCAGCCTGAAACAGTATAATCCGAAAAAGCCGCATAAGTGGGGCTACAAGGTTTTCATTTTGAGTGGTATCTCCGGTTTTAGTTACGATTTTGACTTTTATGTAGGAACAATTGACCCCGAACCCGATTATCCAGATTTGGGCGCAAGTAGCAACGTTGTTGTGAAATTAGCAAAGACCATTCCGCAAAACCTAAATCACAAATTGTTTTTCGACAATTGGTTTAGCAGTATCCGCCTTTTGGTATACCTAACAAAAATTGGAATTTTACCCATTGGAACCATTAGAGCAAATCGAATGCCCGATCTTGTGTTTCCAAAAGAGTCAGAAATGAAAAAGATAGGTAGGGGAACCTTCATGGAAAGAGTTGTCTGTATTGATGGAGTGGATGTTTCTGTTGTCTGTTGGTATGACAATAAATTGCAAATACAGTTTCAACTTTTGTTGGGAGTCATCCACTTAGTGATATACAAAGATTTTGTAGAAAAATAGAACAATATGTAACAATACCACATCCACAAAATATTGCAGTTTATAATGCTTACATGGGTGGAGTGGATATATTGGATTCCATGCTGGGATATTACCGCAATCAACTTTGTTCAAAAAAATGGTACATTAGAGTGTTTTTTCACTTTATTGACATGTTGTGTGTAAATAGCTGGGTCTTATGGAGACGATGTCATAACACTCAGGATACGTACGTTCAACTATCTGAGTTTAAATGGGCCTTTTCACTACTTCTTAAATCTCAAAACAAATATGTTTATTTGAAAGCTAACTGATAGATATTCACCTTGTGCAACTCTGTTTGAAATATAAGTCTCCCATTGTTTAATAAAAAAATAAACATTTATTATGGCAATTTGAACACTCATTTGACCTTGAAGCTGAGTGACGTCACACAGACCGGAATCATGTTGGTAGCATTTGCCAGAACGCCTAATACTACTAACATCACACCACAACTGACACATTTTACATTTTTTACGGTTAGTTTTGTGGTTATGTTCTGCGTGTTCATTTACGAATTGTGTTTTGCTTTGTTTGTGCACATTATTGGAAGAAAATGGAGCCAGGGTTTTCTAAAGGAAATGCAGAAAATCTGCCGAAAGTTGACTTTATTATGGTGGACGAGTTTTACATGTCAAATTTGGATTATTTATCAGCAGAAGTCAGGAATATTAAAACAAAACAGTAAGTCATTAGTAGTCTTATTTTCGTGTAATTTATTTATAAATATAATGGAACTACCATTATTTTAACATGCAATTGTTGTTACAATATTTTTCCAGTTTTCTTAATCTTCTTTTAACTGTAAAATTTCAATAATATAGCATCAATTTCTAAATACAACTACTTTTCTTACATCAAAATGATCTTCACAACAGTAAATGTTTCTGGTTTTTGTCAACAGCTTCTCAACTTTGGCTATTTTAAACCATGCTTTTCGTCTGTTTTCATCTGGTGGAACGTAAACGAAAATTTTTATTGGACAATTCATGTTGTTATTTGTACATGTTGGTACAAAGCACTTTTAAACATGTTCCACACAACAATCCAAACTAAAAAGAAGATACTGTCAAAGTCAGTTTCGACGTCAACTGTCAAAAAGCAGAGAACCAACTTTGCAATACACCGATGTGTCATATTCAAGGTCGTAGTCCCTTTGACGTCAGTAAGGTGGGTTGCGTGACGTTACGTAAAAGCGCACGCTTTATTTCCGCACTTTTGTTATTTTTTTTTGGATAGAAATCGTGCTCAAAAAAAAAATACGGCAAGTTTTTTTATAAAACACTATCACATAAAACAATAAAAAAAAATGTGTGAAAAGGCCCATTGGCTCTGGGAGAAATTTTGACCAGAGCAGATGTAAGTCAGAGAAAACGAGGAAGGCCAAGCAGTAACAGCTTACAAACACAGTTAGTGCTAAAAAAGAAAAAATACCCTTTTGCACAAATACCTGCAGAAGAAATCAGAAGAGATGGTCTGAATCATCTTTCGCAATGGAATGACAAAAGACAGCGTTGCAAATACATAGACTGTCAAGGAAAATCCCAAGTGTACTATGAAAAATGCAGTGTTTTTTTTGTGTCTCAATAAAGACAGAAACTGCTTCTCTAAGTTCCATATGGAATGACATTTTAAATGTTTAATATTATTATATATCATATGTCAAAGTTTATCCATACCTCAAATTGTGCCAAATATAGCACCTGATGTTTTTTTTAAGTTTTTTTCTTAAAAATTTGTCACTTCTTTTATATTTTTTAGGATGAATTTTGTACCAAACTCCATAATATATATTTTGTTGGACGCAAATAAAAATATCATGCAATAAGGGGTTAAGTATAAACTAAACGTATACTGGAATATAAATCCGAAATAAAAAAAGTCACCCATCATGCTTCTTCAGTTGCAACTAGGTGAAACTGTCAAGCGGCAAGTGGGAACGCGTCAATATAAATCAGTACTCAACTACAACGACCAAGCCGTGCAGTGGCAGAATCCGACCAAGGACTATAAACGAAGAGGATAACCAAGTTCGCCTGATTTCTTAGCCGTAGCGGTGGCAGGCAGTGACGTCACCATCAGTGCACCTTCACATTCACCTCATTTAAAATGTACGGCGTTACATGACATTTTTTAAATTACGCTGTTTATAACTCTTTTTTTATTTTTAAATTAAAAAGTGTTTTAGATTTTTCAAATGAGCATTTAACCAGTAAAGAAAATTAAACTCATCTGAAGTTTGTACAAGCAATATAGTGTAATAAATTAATAGAATTTTAGTTTTAGTCAGATGACTATTATAGACGTTTTTATTTATTAAATGAAAGTTATATTTGAGAAATTATTTGGCCTGTTTATAAAAACAAGCCCAAATGTATATATTTTAACATACAGGGAGTCCCATAATTAAGTATCTTCCTTCAAAAGGATGATAGAACTAGACAAAATAGATTGAGTTTGTAAATAAACATTTGCCTTAAATGAGTTCATAAGAGAGCTACAACCCCTCAATGGGGGATAATTATTTACCAATAAATTCGAAACGTCTTAAGTTGTAAAAATTTAATTTGAGTCATTTATTAATTACATAATGTTACATATTTTGTCAAATTTTTTATCTAAATTTCTTGTAGTGAATTTTCGGTATAATTTTTCTCTTATTTTTTTTTAAATATTTAAAAATGAAAAAGGTACATGTGTTAAAAACTGTATAAAAAAGGTGCTCTTACTAAATTTCTATAAGAGCCATCGTTTTTGAGTTATTTGTATTTTAATATTGCAATAGTGAAAAGTAATTATATACCTCTACAAAAATAATTCTACAATATTTTTAATTACTGTTTTGTAGAACAATTTATAATATCGCATTACACAATGAAGTATGTAATTTAACAAATGTTTATAAATAACCAATTTATTTTTTTTATTCTTGATCATCTTCTGAACTTAAGACAGAAACTTAAAACAATATTAATTAGAAAATTATTGTAAATAGAAAATTTAGTAATAGCACCTTTTTATGAGGTTTTTAACACTGATGCCTTTTCCGTTTTAAATGTAAAAAAAGTTAAAAAAATTATAGTGAAAATTCACCCTCACCTGTAACTACACCAGCAAATCATGATATGTAGGTAAAAATTTGACGAAATATGTAACATTGTGAAATTAATAAATGGTCCAAATTTAATTTTTACAACTTCGAATTTACTGGCAAATAACTATGTTATACTTACCCCCCTTTAGAGGTTGCAAGCTCCCTTATGAACTGTTTTAAGGCAAATGTTTGTATAAAAACTCAACTCATTTTTTCTAGCTTTATCGCCCCTTAAAGGAAGGTACTTAATTATGGGACACCCTGTATAAAGATGCTAAGTTGGTTTTATTGCTTGAAAATATGTCAATTATATTCACTTTTTAAAAACAAGTATATAGACACACGTACTAGTGATTGCAAATATTTTTATTTATAAATAAGTAACAGATGATAATTATTAATATTAAGAAAATAAGACCTACATGAGGAATAATGTTTTAAAATAAAAAGGTTTTACTTTCCTTCGCAACGGATATTAAAACATAAAAAATGATTTACTTATTTTAATTATTTATATAACTTATATTAAAGCTAATAAGTTACTGATGTTTAAACAAACGACAAATTTTTTGTTTTGAACAACTATTTAAAATTATAATTTTTAAAAATTTGTTTTTTGTAAGTTATAAAATCTGTTATTACTAAAAAAATCTTATAAAACTTTAAAAGAGATTAATTTACTATTTTTTTAAATTACGAACTTTCCTTCTTTGCCCATCGTCTGCTGTTAAAAGTTTACTTTTGAAGTCTTTTTTAAACTGGGCTTGAAAGTTATTGTAATTAATTCGAATTATAATTCTTAATTTACAAAAGTCATAACGAATTTTAAATGATACCTTCTTTTTCTTTATTTTATTTACTAATTTTTTCACAACTCAAGGGCTTAGTTTCGAGAAAAAACTTACCAAAACTTTTAAAATGCAAAAATGTTCAAGTACTAATCACAAAGTTTAAGACGCAAAATCTTAATTGTACGATGTACTTAATTTCATTATTACTATAAAACATTTAAAAATTAAAGAAATGGTGACTAAAAACTAAAGAGAAAACACATAATATCACAACGTAAACACACAGGCTTTCATTGAAAATAGCAGTTCTACACTGATGGATACGTCACAACCGTTCACTGCTCCGTCCGTACACAGGCCAACGTTGTTATTATAGCACTAATATACCACTAATATAGCACTAATCTTCTCATTTATAGTCCTTGGAATCCGACGACATCCCGGTGGCCGGCTGCTGGCTAGTCGGAACCTATACATCTCGCGACCAGAAAGGTGACGCCGCCTAGACGGTTCCAGTCGAGGTTACCTGTTAACTTGAATGAGGAGAAACGGAAGAGGAATGTAACACGTCATGGTGTATGTCGTGTTATGAATCATACGTTTGTTTTTTTTTCATTTTATAATTGTTTTGTGTGGTTATTTGCTATTATTTTGCAAATATAAGCAAAAGCTTATATTTATTATTAATTATGTTATATTATATTGTTATGGACCTCGTTTTATAGTTTTTACGTACTTTTTTGACATTTTAAGTGACATTTGGATTTTTATATAACGGGCAATATTTGGTGTAAATTATATTTATTTTGAGAAGGTATATACAGTAAGATGAAATATATTTATTTTGAGGAAAAGAAATATCCAGTTAATAATAAATAACTGTTTTAAGTTGACTGGAACTATATGCAGTGCTGCCATTTGTGACAGTAATGCTGAGAGGGTAAAGAAGAATGGAGAAAACATATAATTTTTCTCGTTTCCTACTGACATTTTAATTAAGAAAGAGTGTATTAAAAAATGTTAAAGAACAGGGAAATTGGTTCGGACTCCACAATAAACTGTAGGGCCTCGTCTCTCTTTACTCAATACAAAATTCTAGGATTTTTTTAGAAAATTTTACCCCGATAATAAAAGACTTTACAATGAACATGTTACAATTGATGATTTTGAAGATAGAATGAAATCAAAATTGATTTCCAATTGCCAAAAAAAACTAAAAAAAAACTGGTAGGCAATATGAAATTTATCTAATGAAAAATAATTTGTGGCTAATTTTATTATGTTTTAGCTACTTCATCATTTAATTTGTTGCCTGAAACTTTGACAAACATATCCAGCCCAACTGCAAGAGGTGAACATGTTAAAACTAGAGAACGTAAAGAGATCGTTAAACAAATTTTAAGTCCATTATTGTCTATAGGAAATGTGGAAAACATTCCATCCACAAATAAAGGAAATCCCCATATGAAGAATTTCTACGTAATTATAATGTCATCTTGCTAGAAAATGAGGAATTTAAGAAAAATCGAAAAACAGCTTGCTTTTGTAAATAAAGAAAAATTCGAGTTGCAAAAACTTGTTAAACAATATGAAGGACAATCACATTCAGGAATAAAGGAAATGTAGTAGGTATAAGTATGCCAGACTGCGTGGCTGTCGTCAGGATCTCGAATACGTGACTCGGTCTGATAGACCGAAATGGTGGTACTGTACAAATATGACACTATAAACCGAGTTATGGCAGTCAATGTTTTAAAGGGATTTAATTCTTTATATATTTGTTTTTTATTTGTATTAATGTAAAATACCTTACAGTTAATAAAATGTTTTAAACATAAAGTTTCGATAATCATTTCTGCATAGAAAAAAATAAGTAATAAATAATATAATCTCAGTAATCACCAAAGTATGGACCTTTACTGGGCTTTTATTCAGCTAGCATTTCCAATAAAGACCCGGTAAACAACCAGCGTCGGTGTTTACTGGGATATAACTATTAAATCATTTATTTAACTGCTAAATAAACTACCTATTAAAATTTGTTACTAGCCAATTAGAAGAAGAATAATTGTAATATATTATGGTTAATAATTAGATTGATTTATAAACTATTTAGCTATTTTATATACGTTATTTTGGTAATATTTCCTAAATATTTAATTGGTGGAATATGATAGGTCCATTTAGTTTTCCCATTTCCTTTTTTTACATAATATTTATAAAGGACTATGGATTATTCACAAAACTGAAATCAGTGATTGGTTATAGGACAAGGTGATCCTTATGAGTACATCGATAAAATTCAGGAAATGATTCCTGAACCTGTATTTTTGAGATGTCTATAGTTATGCCTATTTTTTTATTTAAATCAACTCACTGTATCCTCGAAATAAATTTATTGACAAAATATCATTTGAGCTTTTCGTCTTAATATAGGTTTGGGAATTATTTCCTGAATTTTCTCGATACATGTTAAGGATCATCCTGTATATATTAGCATAACATGTGATAGTCTCTGTTTTGTCGGAAATCATAATTAATGAACTGGAACATGCCAGAAATATTATAAATTATTTTCGAACTCTTTGGTCAGCATTCTTAAACCACCTTGTATAAACGTAATTTTGTATTTTCGTCTTTGCTCAAAACTATATGAAAATTTCTTAAAATCACTTTAGCCTTTCCAGAGATCAAGTGGGGAGTAAATCATCAAATAACAGACAATTAAACATACGTATTTTAAAAACCATGCCAAAATATTATATGTTGTAATATGTGAAGATTTGTTAAAGAAAATGGTTAAATTTGGTGATAATTTATAATCGTCAACATAAAATTTGATGAGAATGGTAGTTGTATTTTGATCACACACAAAACATCTAACGCCAAAAAAAATAAATGTACGGAAGTTTATTCAATCATTATTTCTATTCCTCAGTTATTTTCATTATGAGTCATTTATAGTGTTCTTTTGATTATTAAAACACATGTTAAAACCCTTTACTGCCCAGAACTATTTTTTTTTAATTTTTATGAGATTTTTTTAGTATATTGGTCAGTTAGACTTGTAGTTACGGTAAAAAATATAACACAATTTTTTTTTCAGAAAGGTGTTTTTTTTTTGAGTATGATATATCATACGGTGGGAAATAGGGGCTATAAAAAATGTAAAAGTGGTAACAAAGTTTTATTTTCAAATTTATCAAAACATTAATTTTATTTTGTATGGTATTGTCTAAAACAGCCATCGGGATGCAGACCTACGTTACATTTCAAACAAACAAATTTAAAACACTTTCCACATTTCGCACAACGACATTGAGTCTTGTTTTTGTCAATCCAATGGTCCTTGTTGTCATACCTAGTTTTCCCCAGGACTTTAGAATTACTCTTAGGCTTCGGGCCCGTATTTGGTCCCAAAGGAGGAGAAGACAAAATCGCTAACACTATTCTCCTTATAAAATCTACTAATCCTATATCGGGATCTACATATCGATACAAAAACCACATGTTTACAACTGCACCATTTAGACAGAATCTAAAGATAGGCCAATACCATTTTTTCGATCTGATTCTTGATCTATAAAGTCCACGCATCTGGTCAAAATCATCAACCCCACCCATGCCTTTATTGTAGAAACTTACTACTGATGGTTGCTCTACGGTTACTGAGGCTCGTTCTTGTTTTGACCAGCGCTTACAAACACCTCTAGTTTTATAAATGTTTTCGTCCTTCGAGTTTGTGGCTAAAGTAACTTGACTATTGTCATGCCAACGAGTTAGTGTAATGTTTGTTTTATCTTCATGCAAAGTCGAATGTGTACCTTGTTTTTTTCCCTTTTAATTCTGGTAGGGGCGCCTTTTCTATACGGTCTGACCTAATCGTTCCAACACAGTTTATGTTATTATTCGTAAATGTTTCTAGTAGAGGTATAGAATTAAAATAATTGTCGACAAAGACGACGCTATCTTTTGGTATAAAATTTACACACAGTTTTTCGGTTACGCTGCTCCCTAATGTCTTACCTTCAATTTTATCTCCAGCCCCAGCATAGGTATCAAACTTTATAAGGTATCCATTAAAAGTAGTAAGGCACCAAAATTTAAATCCAAAACGTATTGGCTTTCCCCGGATGAATTGTTTCAGCGAATGTCGTCCATAATATGGTTCCATTGCTTCGTCCTAGAAAAATATTTCCCCAGCGGCTGAATGCAATCTGTAGATAATTTATTGATGTGGTCAGTTGAAGGCCTTATCTTGTAGAGTTTATCGTTTTTATTAATTTTCGGGTTATCATTGAAATGAAGGAATCTGTGAATTTGTTCGAATCTATTTCTGGGCATGCTATTTGCTACAAGCGTGTTATGGGTATCCGCTTTTGTTTCCCAATACACTCTTCTCGAAGTGACTGGATTATAACCGGATAATAGAATTATAGCAAAATATTTATATATATCGTCATTAGTTACATTGAAATCGTGGAAACCTTTTTTGGTCGGCATATTTTTTTGATCCTTGACAAATATAACCGATAAACTCATCATGAAAAAAAAATTTTGAATATGTCAACAGGTGATAAATTTTCATTTTTAATTTTATCTGCTATATCTGGAGCCACATTCTTCAGGTTACCTACTTTTTCATTTCTTGGTGTTAAATCGACCTTTTTCCATATTCTGTCAGGTTTCTTTTCCTTTTTATTTTTTTTTGTTTTTTGATAATTTTAATCGTTTTCTAATCTCTGCTAAGGTCTCCAAATCACTGTCACTATCGTTTTCTTCTTCACTTTCATTTCTTGTAGCTTCTCCAAATAGCTGTTTTTCTCCATGTTTAGATATTGTCAAAATTTCCATATTTTGGGCTAATACACCTTTTCCAATGTCTCGAATAGTAGGTATAACTTCACCATCACTAGCTGCGTCATCCTGGTCACTGATTTGGCCATCTGATGGAGGCAAAAGCACTAGTTCTAAAGCTTCAGCTTCTTCAACTTCTTTTTAATGCTCATCATCGGAATCTAGCGAATCCAAGTAGTTTAGTAATTCCTCAGCATCTTTGGGATCACTAGGATTGTACTTCTTATACCTGAAATAACCAAAAAAAATTTTTACCCTTAGATTCCCAGCGTATGATATATCATACATAACTTTTAAGTAACATTTTGGAAAAGTAATTATATATTTTTTGCAAAAAAACATGAAAAGGTAAAAAGTTTACTTAGTTAACAATCACAAAACAGACGGTAAAAAGAAGTTATTATAAAAACACTTCAAATAACAAAAGTGTATCTTACCTGTTGCTCATTTTGTAAGGTCCAAAACAATATATGTTTATTTATGACGATGCTGTCAAATTTTAGAACGTTGTTGATTCCTGGAATCACTATTTTTGCACAAAGATACGTTATAAGAAGGTATTCTAATTAGAATTTCCGCACTACAACGAAATCAGCTAATAAAACATAACCTCAAATGTAGTATCGTGGGGCGTATGATAAAACATACGCTGGGCATTAATGGGTTTTAAGTTAAATAATAAACATAAAATTAACATAATTCATAAACTTTAAAGTTCTAAACGAAAGCAAACCAATGTACGCTATTTCAAATTAGGCATATAGATGCCGTATCCCGCCATTAATTCTATTGGTCACAATTTAAGAGGTAACCTATTCCTTTACAGACATCGGTTCCAGTTGGTAAAAAGGCACAACCTCATTACCATAATCCGGCCTGGTTCAGCCTTCTGGGTGACAGCCCGCGCCACTTTCCTTCACACCATTGAATCGATACAAAAAAAATAGTAAATAGTGTTCTTGCACATTATTAATAATCGTGGTTAAAGAAATATATTGTCTAATAATAGTCGTAAATGCTCTAAAACTGTCATTTATTTTATACAATTTTATGGGACACAACTTATATTTCTAGCCTTCACTGTATTCAGTGTTCATAACCTCACTGCACGTCAAAATTCGTTTTTCGTTTTCCATTAAGCGCAACAATAGCTTTGTTGAGATTCAGCGTATAGAAAAATGAATTAATTGCTTCAACTTGGAAAACGCTAACTACAGATTTAGATAGAATAATGTTGAAACTAAAATGATTATAATTTGTGGTGCTGTAAAGTATTTCAACGAATAACGTTTTAATTTTTTTCATTTTTAGCGACTACTGCTAGAAGCAGTTTGATATTACAAGTTCAACAAAGAATATAAATGGAGAAAACTGTCGATACTCGTAAAACAAAATTAGACAGAAACTGATATAATTATGAGGAGTGAAAAACAATAAAATTAACGGTTTAAATTAATGTTAATAAATCAGGTTTCAATGGAGATATTAGCATGTAGCCAAAAATATTGAAAACTTGGTAACTGAGACAAAAAAAATAAATGACCGAATAAAATAATTCTACGATTATTTTACCGTAAAGTTTTTAAACGTAACTGAAGTAAACGTTTATTTTTTTTGTTATTTAGTTATTTTTAATTATTTTACTTGTCAATTTTATTCTCAAATTTGTGTAATTTGTAAGAGACAAAATCGATTATTTTCAATATAAACCTTTGGCGATTCCTTTACATAATTATTAAATATTTTTTAGAACTGCTATTTAATTTCCAAAAAAAAGATTTTTTTAAACACTGCACACAAAAATATATAATTCGGGCAAAACTGCACTATTCTATAATATAAAATTACACGTGATATACTAGCTGTAAGAAATTCACGTCTCACTACAGGAACCTCGGAAATGGTAACAGATACAGTAACAGTTGAGTTGGGGCGAATTGAGTAATTTGATGATCAGTAATATACCCCTGAGAAATCTAAAATATCTCTTGCTGTTCTTGCTTTTTGAAAAAAAAGTAAATTTTTGAATTTTCGTTTTTATTTTTTCCTTACGTTATTTGAAGAGATGTCGAAAACTAAAGAACACTTTTTCTGTGGCGTTTCTTGTCCGTTACAATTTAACTTAAAAAGTTTTTATAACGTTTTGTCTTTTTGCGACCATTGTCAAGTACATTATTTAAATAAGGACCTGTATTTTCATTGCATTTCTTGAAGCATTTAAACCTTAAACTTCATTGATGTACGTATTAAACTTTTATGTTGTTAAACATTTAGTAGCTGTAAACCATCATCACGGAAAACAATCACATTTTTTTTCAAATTAACGTTAATATTATTGGACTCCTTGGCCAGAGAAGGAGCGGGATCACGAATCATCAGACCAGAACCGATACTTGGCATATCTTTAAGTACTGCTAAGATGGTTATCTCAACCTGGGCTGATAGGAGAACTCTCCAGTATTGGCAAGAGTTACCAGGATTAGTTCATAAAATACCCTTGGAAATCAAGAGCTAAGAAACTTTTAGGGTTAAACGGGGTAAACCTGAAAACTCTAACAGGCCTATATACCGGGCACTGTCGACTAAACTACCATCTGAATAAACTCGGCCTAGCGGAAAACGCCGAGTGTCGTCTATGCCTGGAAGATGATGAGAAGGCAGACCCCATCCTATGTACCTTCCTGCTGTGGAGAGGATCCGATTCTCAATATTTGGCAAAATGCAACTACTGCCAGAGGATTAGGACACATTCTCACCCAATAAAGTTATCAGTTTCGTCAAGAGACTGAACTTATTGGGTAAAATATAACTAGGAGTGAGCCACAATAGGCCTGCTGAAGGGCGCAGTGGAAGGTCCACAGGGACCCACTCACAAGAAACCTAACCTAACCTAACATTATTATTTTTATAATTAATAATTATTAACAATGGACACTATGAAAATTTAATTGAAGTCTGAGAATCAATTGTTACAAAAAAAGTGCAATAAAAAATACAAGTCCATATTTAAAATAACATACTTGCTGTTTTTAATTGTTCGATATCTCTGCATATAACTCCAGGAAAAAAAAAATAAAACGAAAATTCAAATTCTGCAACTTTGCTCCAATTTAACCGATGCTGTATCTCTTACCATTTCCGAGGACCCTGCGGTGAGAAACCAATTTGTTACAGCCCGTATACGGGGTTAGTCAAATTTGAGCCTCATAATCTCGTAAACCGTATGAGATACAAACAAGGTTAAATCAGATTAAAGTTGCGGATTTGTATGCTTAGTACCTAATATGACAAAAAAAAAATCCGAAGGATTTTGTTTCGTTTTCGATATTTAAAAAAAAAAAAACTTAAAATTTAAATTTTTCTTTTCCTTTGATAATTCAGTTATGAGGCGACTAATGGAAGAAGTAAAGGCATTTTTCCATAGTACATTTTTCTCCTCTATCCGTAGGTGTCTGTACGAGGTTTGGTTGCTTCAGAACCATCACCAACTTATTTTTTTTTAATACGGACCTGGATATTTATTTTTTTTAATAGCTTTTCACCCCCAGAACACTATGATATACGAAATTTTTTGATTTTCTTACACTTTGCCTTTCAAAATCCATTTTTTATAAAAATTTACAAAATACAGAATTTTATTTATTTTTAATAAAATGTATGTGTAATTGAAAAGGAATAAGTTTATGACCTCTCATAAATCTTCATTGATTGCCTAGATTACTAGCTTGCCCTGTCGTAAAAAGGCTAGTAGAAAATAATGTAACAGGAAACTCTTTTTTTTGCAGCCAACTATATTAAATGTCACTATTTATTTTAAACAGAAATATTCTTATATATTTCTGATGTTAATATAATATACCCCAACATGGCATACTTTGCTCTGTTTCATACTGTCATATGTGATGCAATTCTACTTTGGGGAGGTTCGTGTAATACCTTACGAATATTTATCTTGCCGTCAGAATCATAGCAAATGCTGGTTTTAGAGATTATTGCAAACCATTGTTTAAGAATCTGGGCATTATATCTTTACCCGGCTGTTTTATATTGCAATGCCTTCTGTTTATTAAAGAAAGGAATGATACTGTGAAACAGCTCGAAGTACATCAATACAGTACTAGAAATAATGATTTTTTACGACTTCCACAGTAAAGACTTACTAAATTCCATAAATCTTTTTTTATACCTGAGTATAAAATTTTTTAACAAGCTACCTGCTGATATAAGGACTGACTTGCTGTCTCTAAGTTCTCTTAAAAATAAGGTCAAAACCTGTTACTACAAAATCGTTTTTATTCATATGAGGAATATTTAAATAATGCATTTTTATTTTGATTATATCTCTCAACTTACGAAAAACCATGTTAAATGTAATGTACCCTCGAATGTACGTCTTGTACTGCTAGGGTAGATTGTGTAATGATATATATATATATATATATATATATATATATATATATATATATATATATATATATATATATATATATATATATATATATATAGTAAGAAAAGGTTACATAATTGGGTATGCCCGCATGGAATGTAGCTAACCGTGGACACGTGTTTCGACCTTACGGTCTCATCAGCACGGTGAAAAAAGTTGAAAAGATGGGCTCAACTTGTTAGAAGACACAAATGGAACCACCACTGACAGGTAGCCAGGGCACATTGTGGTTTCAATTGGAAGCTCCAGGATTTGGGATCGACCAACATCGCCACGGAGGCAACTGAAAACCGCCTGCGTGGAGTTTCCTACCCAGGAATATAAAGAGAAAAAAGTGAGATTTACTCACGGGACCATTACATTACAGTAAAAAAGGTTACATAATTGGGTATGCCCGCTTGGAATGTAGCTAACCGTGGACATGTGTTTCGACCTTACGGTCTCATCAGCACGGTGATGAATTATGTAACCTTTTCTTACTGTAATGTAATGGTCCCGCGAGTAAATCTCACTTTTTTCTCTTTATATTCCTGGGGTAGGAAAATCCACGCAGGCGGTTTTCAGTTGCCTCCGTGGCGATGTTGGTCGATCCCAAATCCTGGGAGCTTCTAATTGAAACCACAAATGCCCTGGCTACCTGTCAGCAGTGTTTCCATTTGTGTCTTCTAACAAGTTGAGCCCATCTTTTCAACTTTTTCACCGTGCTGATGAGACCGTAAGGTCGGAACACGTGTCCACGGTTAGCCACATTCCATGCGGGGCATACCCAATTATGTAACCTTTTCTATACTATATATATATATATATATATATATATATATATATATATATATATATATATATATATATATATATATATATATATATATATATATATATTTTTTTTTTTTTTTTTTTTTTTTTGACGTGTAAATAATTTCTTTATAATCAATAGGTACTTTCTTTACAACATATATATTTTTGGAAAACTTGAACTTCTTCAGATATTTAGAAATCAACTATGATTCCTTTTTGAAATGTTTTTTTTTTTTTTGAAAAATGTACCTTTCTTATGGTGAAAAGTTTCTGTAGAAAGTTTTTATTGCTTGAAAAGATATTTACAAATAAAATAGTTTTAACGCTTTTTTAAAACATCATGCCAAATGCCAGTTTTCGCCGATATCTCGAGAATGCTTAGAGATATCGTAATGTGGTTTTCACCTATCGACATTTCACGAAAATCGGACTGAAGACGCCTTGGTCAGTTTTCGTCTATTTCGTCTAGAATCAGATAAATAACATACTCAAGCAATTTGGGACAATTTCTACAGGGGTAAAAAATTCTTAAACTTTCCGACTTTATATTTCTTTATTAAATTAAAATATTGCCGACATTTTCATCGAAACAGTTTAATTTAATAAAACATTATAAATTCTGAAAGCTCAAGAATTTATTTACTCCTATAAAGCTATTTAAAATAATAACAATTTTCTTAAGGATTTGACCCTTCGACAGCGACTTAACGAATCACTTTTGAATAGGGGCTTTTACTTTGATCTTAGAATATGTATTAGCACATATTTTGATTCTTAGATGCGTCAATGATCCATTCTTAGTTTCGCGTTAATCATTATTCAAATGAATTAAGTTTTTATTAATTACCTCATTATGTTACTAGGACACTGTATACATTAAACAATCTATATAAAAATCAGGATTAAAGTTAATTACATGAAGCATAGGGCATGTTCTGACATTTTATCTGAGCTTCATACGGTAATTAAATTCGCTAGTTGCCATCGTAAACTATATTTTATCACTATTTCTCTCGTGTTAATACTAGATTACATATTCCTCCAGATCTAACATTTAATTTATATACAAATTTATTATTAAATTCCTCGTAAATAAATAACAGGCGACATTCACTGTACATGATCCATTGAATCAGTCCATAATATTGTATATGTTTCTATTTAATAAGATGTTTTCCACATATAAAAATTCATTTCAAATTATAATATATATATATATATATATATAT
>JANEYF010002688.1:0-20506 GCA_029963845.1 Rhamnusium bicolor
AAAAGGTTTGGGACCCGTGGACCTCCTTTCAGCTGGCCAATTTTGCTCATCACCGAATTTATCATTGTCTTTGGCCTTTAGAACATGTAATACCAAATTTGAAAGCTTTATTTCAAAAACTGTGGCTGCTATCGCGATACTACAGACATGCTGACAGATTTTTCAATAAAGTTATGTTTTTTCATTATAATTGGTCGAGATTCGTCCAAAAATGCAATAAAAAAATTTTTTTTTTTTCCCGAATTTGTACCTTTTTCTTCTTTCATTTATTGCTACATTCACCAAATTTAATGTGTCACCTAAAATGTTGTTGAAAATCTTAACTGCCAAATTTGGGAAGTCTCCCATTAATATTTTTTGAGTTATCGCGGATACACACATACACACATCGACACACACACACCGACAGACATCATTCGGAAAATAACCAGAATAGATTCAGGAGGGTCAAAACGTATATATCAATCAATATCTCGAGGTCGAAAAAAATCACGATTACTATACTTCTTTATATTAGGTATAAGAAAGTAAAAAATTTACTGGATCTGTAAAAATAAAACAATATTTTCATTAGGTAATAAAATAATCGAGTTGTAGAGAAATATAATCACATCGATTCCTTTTTATTATACGTCCTTACCTAACTGACGCGGTTTTCCACAAAACACTTGCATTCGACGCGCGTTTCGCCAATCAAGTTAGCATCATCTGGAGATGATTAAAACATTTTTCAGTTTTAATCATCTTCAGATGATGCCAACTTGACAAAACGCACGTTGAGTGCAGTATATGGTGTTTTAGTGTTTTATAGAAATCACGTGGATTAGTTTCACATTAAAGGTTCAACTCACTTCAACATACTTATCTAGTGTTTTTTAATATTTTAGATAGATTTAAAAAAATCTGCGAAATAATGTCACCATCCCATGTGACAAAACAAAAAAAGGAACAAATATTAAAATGCTTGAATTCAGAAGAACAATCCGTTTGCGACATACATGGTTAAGGTCGTACCAAAGAAAATAGTTAATTTAAGTGTCACCTTGAAAATAAAATCGGCCTGTTCAAGCGTTGAGGAAAATGGCATAAACTCAAGTGCTGTTTTTTTTATTTATTTAGAAATACACCATCCAAAAGTACCAATTACAGGATGGGAAAAAAGTTGATAATACAATGCACAAAAAAAGAGACATGAATATTAAAAATATACATATATAACACATGAAATACGGAATATTGAGTAAAACAAAAAGAACTGTCAATAAAAATAAAATTAGAAAGTATCATGTGGTGCTAAAGGTAAAAATTGTGTATAAGTAAAATCAAGTGCAAAGATTGACAATGTTTAGGTACAAACATTTACAACTTTAAATTTTGTATTGTTTTTATATTTCTATAAAATATATCAATTCTGTCCTGCAGGTAGTTATATGTATATTACAAATAAAATAAAGGGGAGAAATTGTAGGTGATTTGTCTTAGCTGTGACAAGATAAAAGGTGTTGGCATGTCTAGACTGAATACGTGGTAGTGAAAAGGTCAGTTTTTCTCGTACAGGTGGATAAATTACCATATTATGTATTAATTTAAATAAACATGGCAATGCTTGTTTATTTCTATGCGTTTCGAGGCTTTCTACAGCAAATCTTGTGAGAAGTATTTTACGGCCAACTCTAGTGCTAGAGTGGGCCGTGAATATTTGTTGTGGGACCCCTACTCCAGAGTAAACTCCATCTATACATAGGATATAAATTTTGAAAACGACTTTAAATATTTTTTAGCGAATCTCCATAGACTAAATAACCCAGATTTGCAGATTAGGGATACATATTCCAATTTTGACATCACGAAGGTGTTAAAAAACAGTAGAAATATGGAAATATATGTAAACCTTTAGTATTTCTTACAACAAAACCCAAGTTTCTATACGAAGACTATATGATTTGCTCGATATGGTTTTTACACGTTAATTTGTCATCGAATGTGACACCGAGATCTTTGATAAACTCGGGACGGGTCAGCTCAATATTATACAATTTACATTCATAGAGGATTGGATTTTTTTTCTGTTATACGACATAACATTACTATTTTCTACATTGTGTGAGGTTATTTTTCATCACACCCTTTTATAATTGTAAAAAGGTTATTTTGTAACTTTTCACAATCAGCTACTGATTTTATGGAGGTAAAAATCTTTGCATCATCGACATACAGTAAGACGCCAACATCCAAATCACTCACTACATCGTTAATGAATAGAACGAACAGAAGGAGGCCCAGGATGAATCACTCTGTATAACCACAAAAGAAATAGACAAACAGCCCAATGACCTTTTTGATATAATCAAGTTAATTGTCACTCGCTGCCAACAAACAGTTTAAATACATAGCTAGATTTACTGTTTTTATATTTTTTGTTGTAGTATACGCACATACTTAATAGAATGTCAGCAAGATATTGCATGTCAACTTCTGGTACATCCCGTGACACAATACGGCGTAAAGCAGGTAATGAATATTAATAACTAATAAGCAGGAACGAAAATAGAACACCTACTAATATTACTTTTTATATTAATATATGATCAACTATACAGCCATATTGTTTAGCTATTCAATGATTCAATCAATATAACTAAAATCAGATATAAAAAATTGTTTATTTATAGGTCTAATGATATAACTAATTACGTATTTTGTAAAAAATAAGCCCTACAAAAAAAAAAAACAATATGTAGGTTGATCTTCTTTCATAGTCACAAACACAGAAAAAAAACATAAATCAAAAATACTTTTTTTCTACAACCGAGCGAAAAGGGCAACTTTGCGTTTCCAAAAGAAAACGCAAAGTTGCACTTTTCCGAGGAGCGAGCGTTTTTTTACTTTGTCGCTCGCCGAGCGACAAAGTAAACGCTTGGTTACCACTCGCTCAGAGCGACAATATATCACTTTGCGCTCTTAATACACAAATAGCTATTTCGTCTCGTCTTTGCTGGCTACAAAATATACAATTTTTAAAAATTGTATCTACTTTCAAAGTAAAAAATTATGAAACAATTTAGCAACAGTTCAAATGACGGAATATAAATGAAAATTACTATAGCACCATCTTTCTTTGATATAAAAAAAATAACTTCTGCTCGGCACATTTAAACAATTTTGAAATTACATAAAGTGATTAGTCATTATATGTATAAAATGCCTAAAACGCAGAAAAAATTACAACGGATCAAAAAGATTGCCAAAGGGCCACTCCTCAAAATGACCGTATTAAGAAATCATTAAAATAACCGTCTTAAAAAGACGTGGCGTTACGTAGCCAAGTATAACTTTTTTTTCATACGATTTCCGATAAAACTAGTGTTGTACGTATTAACATTTTAAAATGAAATAAAATTCACTTTATCATGTACAAATTTCTGTTTTTCTGTTGTTTGGGAATGTTTCAGTAGGTTTTACAATATAATATTATGTCTGAATAAAAACCGTCACTGGGAACTTCGTCCGAGCTCTGAGCATAATATAATGAATTTGTGGATTTTCATGTCAAACATTCGCCTGATAATGCAGATTCGTTTTACAGTAAACTTTTATTACAATATTACTCCAGAGAAATAAAACTTCCTCTGCGGAATGAGGCCGAACAAGCTGAATTTTTGCAGAGACCTTCGTTTTGATGTTCCAATGAAGCACAAAAAAATCCGTGTGCGTCTTGGGATATCGAAGGTCAAGGTCATGAGAATCGGTTTTCGCGAAAATCTCGCTTCCAGTGCATCTGACGTCATAAGAACTCATAACAAAACTTACGTAAAATAGTGTTCTCTACAAAATTGTTCATATACATTTTTTTCGTACGACTAACCGTTTTCGAGATATAGCATGATAAAACGGGAGCGCGTATTCGTAATAGGTAATACTGTATTATACTGCAGAGCTATAAATATAAAAGGCACTTTTCCTAATCTGTTAGACTGGAAAATAAAATTCCCATTATTAAATCCGTTAAAAATTTGTTTATTTATAAAAAAATATATAATAAATAATTAATAACAAAAAATACATTCTTTTCCACACCACGCCTTATGTTTCCTTGCCTTCCTCCTCGTTTTCGTCGGGTTCCACTAGCACCTCGATCAACACATTATCTTCGTCAGACGCTTCCTCTATATCTGTTGGATCTATGTCTGTTGGCAAAACCTCTTCAGGCTCGAGGTCACTGAAGTCTTCGATGTTTTGCAACTCTGTTGACGGGTTCAGGCATGGCTGTCCGTGACACTGACCACAAACTTTGGAGCATGGCAGCCCGACTTTTCTACACCCGCACTGTGCACCACACCTTTTTACAATTGCAGAATATTGTATTTAATAGTTCGTCTAGAGCAGGTGGCAGTAGTGTTGTTTTCGGCTGTAATATGTCGTTTTTTTAAATCCCAACCCCATTCTTCGGGTTGTAGATTTTTCCCTAGCCAAATCTGTACTTGGTAGTAGACCCGATAAATATGCTGTCAGAGCTGCTTCACTGGTAGGTGCAAGGGATGACAATTTAACAGGTCTATTAAGTCGTGTAGCCTTAATGAATTGGGTGTATCTAAATTTGTCAAGGTTCACTTCATCTTTTAGAGCACCATACATAGCTAACAGAAAACGCTTTCCGTTCTGAAATACTGTATCTGGTGGGCAGTTTTCTGCTTGAAATATTTGAGCCGAGTGAGTCAAATCGGGATGTTTCTCAAACATTGTCATAAACTTAAGTTTTCCTTTGTTGAATAGTGCCGATGTAGTGTCGCATCCAGTGAGGGCATGCAAAAACAAAATATGTTCTTTGCAAAGACGATATTTGTCGAGACTTTTAGACGAATAAATTAGTGTTGATGTAGTCCCTTTTGCCAATTTTCTTTAAGAAAATTTGTCGGTGATGTGACAGTTCATCCTATTAAGAGAACAAGCAAATCAATGTCTTCTCCAATGATGATGGCGGTTCTTTCTTTTTCCGATACTTCCATGGCTGTTTCGATGATTAGAACATCTGCATCATCCTTGGCTTGTTTTGCAGCGATGTTGGCAGCTTGTAGTTGTTCAATAAACATTTCATTTCACAAAAGTGGTGTGAAAATAATACATTGTTTTGTTATTAATTATTTATTGTATATTTTTTTATAAATAAACAAATTTTTAACGGTTTTAATAATAGGAATTTAATTTTCCAGTCTAACAGATTAAGAAAAGTGCTTTTATATTTATAGCTCTGCAGTATAATACAGTATTATTACCTATTACGAATGCGCGCTCCCGCTTTATCATGCTATATCTCGAAAACGGTTGGTCGTATGAAAAAAATGTATATGAACAATTTTGTAGAGAATACTATTTTACATAAGTTTTGTTATGAGTTCTTACGACGTCAGATGCACTGGAAGCGAGATTTTCGCGAAAAAACCGATTTTCATGACCTTTGACCTTCGATATCTCAAGACGCACAAGGGTAGGCACATGAGATTTTCTTGTGCTTCATTGGAACATCAAAACGAAGGTCTCTGCAAAAATTCAGCTTGTTCGGCCTCATTCCGCAGATGGCGCCTTTTTTTACCTTATTTCCCTGGAGTAATATGCTTGTGCCTGAGAAGATTTCAAGTTAAAATGTTAACTTTTTTAATTAAATCATTGAAGCCTTCCTTCGAATACGGGTTTATGTTACATTTTGTGGTAAACGTCCACCATGTTGACAGTATAAAGTGACATGGATCCTTATTCTAGGCAAACCAAACTTTGACAACGAAAATCACTAGAAATTGGCGGCAAAAATATAAACTTGGTGAACAATTTAGAGAATCATAATTTGACATAAGTACATCCTTATTCCGTCTAAAACTGAAAACCAACAAACTGTAACATAAGCCCCTATTCGATAGAAGGCTTCAATTAATTAATTTTTGCATATTAATTCTAGTATCTATAACAGGTTTTTTTATTTGAAAACCGTTTTTCGAATTTTTCAAATTTATCCAAAAAACCAGTTTTTAAAACCGACAAACCCTAGTATATACAGTGTGACCTACTTGAAAGCGGGACACCCCCCATAAAATTTGTATTTATTGTTCGATTTTGACTAACTTTTTTTAATTGTAATAGCGAAAAACTATATTTCAAGACAAAGCGTCACATTTCTTTTACAAAGACCAAGGCCTACTGCGTAAATATTTTGGGGGTGAAAGTCAAGAAATCGAGTTAGAGGTTTCTTACAAAAATCTGAGTACGCCACTGGATTAAGCGCCCCCTGAAATGGGCCTGTAACAAATATCATCAAGGAATATTCATATTAATAATTTTGTGGCCAAATTAAAAATGATATTGCTCTTATGGATTTATTTGCTCTGATCAAGTAACCCATGGAAAAAAAGTGAAAAACAACTGAAAACAACTATTTTTATTGGTATCAATATTCAACAAAATTATTTGAACGCCAGAAAAGAAAATAAATGCTAATCAAGTTCTTGTTGCTTCCACCAATTTCATTGCACTTATCACCGTTTACGAACGTTTATGGCTACTTTTCTCAGATTTTCTGGAGTAATAGCTGCACATGTTTTAGTTGTAATTCTAGCGTGTCGTTCTTCTGCTGACTGCGGTCTTGACTTGTAAACGATTTGCTTTAGTAAGCGGTGTAAAATCCGGTGATCTTGGTGGCCACTCAATAAGAGGACTATTTCGACCTATCCATCGATTTACATTCAGCCATTCTCTTATCACTACTGCGTTATGCACAAAGACCTATCTAACAGAAATTTCAAATTCAGTAAGTCATGTAGAGCGTCCTAAAACTTATTTCTTAGAAAGTCCAAAAACAAATTTCCATTTAATTTACCTTTAAAGAAAAACGGACCAATAATCCTATTATGAAGTATTCCGCACCACACGTTTATTTGATGTGAATACTACTACTTTGCGTTTGTGTCCCAATCAGGCAGACCAGAACTGTGAATTTTGGGAAGACACAACCCCATTTGTGGTTACTGAACAAAATTTCTTTCAAAAAAGTTCCCATTGCTGAGAAATTCGCCTTACTCCTCTCCTTATCTCCCGGCTTCAGAGTATGTAAAACTTTCGGCTTAAATAGTTTAATTTTGTTTTTAGAGACATTGACTAGCCGTTCTCAAGCTCGAATGAGGATTATTGTGTAAATACCCCAAAATTCCTCATTATCTAATCTCCCGACGTGAATTACCTGAACTACAAAATTGTGTTAAACTATACAGGATGTCTCACCAGGAACTGCATCGTCACTAAAATGTTCCAAGCCTCGGGCCCTCCGCCAACCTTTTAAAGGGAACCCCCCCAAATTTTGGGGGGGGCCGGAAAAAAAAAAAAAAAAAAAACAAAAAAATCGATATAGGAATACCGTATGCCTAAACCCAGCCGTTTCAGAGATATTTGACATTTTAAAGAAATGTTGACAGGTGTAATGGTTTGCAATAACCTTTATAACTTTCATCGTGTAAAAGATACTCATTTGCTTTTTGGCATGCAGAAAGACCATAAGGTGAGCTACGCTCTACAGTTTAAAGAAATTCAATAATAGTATACCAAGTGTTCCATTTTTGAAGTTACATTTTGTAAACTTCAAACTGCAAAAACTTGCTTAAGTCAAATGGAACATCCTGTATTTTTTTACATCTAGTTATGTATAATTAAATTCCTTTTTTGTGATATAAGCATTGTGGGGGTTTAATTTACAACTTTTTGAAATATTTGCGATTTTCTTAGAAATTCTAGAATTTTTAGTAAAAATTCTATCAAATTAGCCATGATTAGAAACAATCAGTAATGCCAGTCATTCTCTTATGTCAAAAAATTCCACCGCGTTTAAATTACACCTACGAAGACTTTTTGAATTTATTTATTATTTATGGAGAATGTGATAAAGTAATATCAAGAACTTGTAGTACATTTGTTACTAGATATCCACAAAAATGGAAAATAACACTAAACACTGTAATATGTCTATTAATTGGATTGAAGACACTTTGCATAAACTAAAATAGCTAAGATAAAATCAACTAAAAACATGATTCCATTTTAATTTAATAATTGTTCAAAATTCCGCCCTCGAACCTCGAACACATTTTTCGCACCTTCGGATTAGTTCTTCATGGGTAGCTCTTCTAATTGAATCCTGTGATAAGTTTTGAAATGCATTTCTTACTCTCTGCATACAATCTTCAATAGTTGTTAATGGGCTCTCATAAACTTTATTTTTAATAGTTCCCCAAATAAAATAATCTAAAATTGATAAATCGGGCGAGCGACGAGGCCATAGGAAAGGTCCATTATTGGCGATCCATTGATCGGAAAAAGTTTCTTGTAAAAAATTATTTTATCAAATACGCGTTATGTGGGGGAGCACCGTCGTGCTGATAAAAAATATTTCTATAGTAAATTTTTTAAATAGTTATTATTCAAATTTGGTAAAATATTTAGATCTTTCACCTAAAAAAAAAAAATAATAAAAACAAAAAACTTACTGTTTAAATTTTCCTGATAAAATTCTAATGCCACCACTCTATCGTCTCTTATGGCACAGTAAACATTAAACTGCCAACTTTCTTGAAAATTTCGCTCCCTGTACACATGAGGATTCGAGTCACTCCAATAATGCGAATTGTGTCAATTAAAAGACAATTTTTGGTAAATTTAGCTCCATCTGACCATATATTTCCCAAATAAGAAGCGTCGCCTACAGATTTTATTAGAATAAATTCACAAAAATTTTCTCTTAGGAAATCTGTTTCTTTTAATCATTGAACCATTTGAAACGAGAACGGGTGAAATTTATGTTTAATTATATAAGATTCTGTGAACTGAATCCTTGCATAGTCCCGATTCCAGAGCAGCTCGTCTTAATGACATCATTGGAAATGCATGAAAATATCCCAGAATTGCTATTTCTACGTTCTCGTCATCAACAATAGGCTTTCGCTTTTGAATTCTTGCCTTGACAGAGCCATAATTTTTAAAATTATCCAGTATGCGTTTTAGTGTTTGGTGACAGTTTCCGTTTTTGTGGATATCGAGTAGCAAATGTACTACAAGTTCTTAATATTACTTTATCACATCTCCATAAATAATAAACAAATTCAAAAAGTCTTCGTGGGTGTAATTTAAACGCGGTGCATTTTTTGACATAAGAGAATGATTGACATTACTGATCGTTTCTAATCATGGCTAATTCCATAAAATTTTTACTAAAAATTCTTGAATTTCTAAGAAAATCGCAAATATTTCGAAAAAAATGTAACTTAAACCCCCACAATGCTAATATCAGAAAAAAAGGAATTTAATTATATATAATCTGATGTAAAAAAATACAGGGTGTTCCAATTGACTTTAGCAAGTTTTCGCGGTTTGAAGTTTACAAAATGTAACGTCAAAAATGGAACACTTGGTATACTATTATTGAATTTCTTTAAACTGTCGAGCGTAGCTCACCTTATGATCTTTCTGCATGCCAAAAAGCAAATGAGTGTCTTTTACACGAAGAAAGTTATAAACCATTACACCTGTCAACATTTTTTTAAAATGTCAAATATCTCTGAAACGGCTGGGTTTAGGCATAGGGTTTTTGACTCAGAATTTCGTGCTCTTTTTTGAAAACCCTAAAATATATAGGGTATTCCATTTAAAATAAGCAAGTTGGTATCGACTTCCGGTATAACTGGAAGTGCCAGATGCTTGTAATTATTTTAGTTGGATTGACCACACTGCCATTAATAATTCCCAAAATTTTCAAAATCTTCTTGTGCGTACGTTTCCCTATATCGATCGATGTAGTTCCTGGTGAGACACCCTGTATATTAATGGTATAATAGGCGAAGTTCAGCATGGTGTTAAAATTACAATGATGATTAATAGGTGCACCAAATTCAAACTTTTTTTTTAATAAATAAAGACTAAAATAACATTAAATTAATAGTAGGGGCTAATAAGTACTATTTGATCTCTTCATTATAAGTTAACATTTTTAAATTATTTATGAAACATTTTATATTCATTCTTTTCAGCTTTCGGGTATAGAGTTTCAGACTTTGTAAATCTGATACGTAAATAAACGTTTAAAGTGTTGTTTTATGAAGTGGTAGGGTTAAAAGGCCTTTGAATCTTAAATTAAGGGTATGTACATCCCTCCGAAATTTTATTTTGTTATACAAATATTCTGGAGATTTCATTATTAAAATTTTATGATATAGACATGGTGAATGAGGTAATCTACGGTTTTCCAAGCTCAACCATCCTGTATCTTTTAATTTATGTGATATTCTATCATGTCTACGTAGACCATAAATTAACCTGGCATGAATTTTCAATTTTTTGTACTTTATTTTTATACAATGTGGTTAAATTAGGGCCATATAGACAATCGGCAAAATCTAATAAATACAATACTAAATTTTCACATAACTTTTATTTTCTGAGGTAGAAAGTGCCTCTTCCCGTAAATTAGTTTAATGGCATTGCAAGCCTTTTGAGTAAGCTTATTTATGTTTTTCAAATATAAAGTCACAGTCAATAATAACGCCTAAAGTGTCTAGCCTAATAAGCATGGAGAAATGGCCCCCATCCAATATTTGAAATGACGTGCGTGGTGAGAGTTGACCCCCCATGGGAATACGATACATACCATTTTCGACACCTGACCTTGATCAGTCCTTAAAATAATCGAGAAAGTACGTACGGGCACCGTTATTTTTCAAATTTATTTTTCTCAAAAACTATAAAAGTTATGAAAATGAAACCAACGCCAATCATTGGGGAATATATAAGAGAATATTATATATTTTTTTTCAGATTTTTACATAAACGTCAGCCAAAAAAAAAAAAAAAATTTTTTTAATTTTTTTTTCATAGTTCTAATATATTTACACCAACGAAAAAAATTCAGAATATTGTTTACAGTATGTAGATTTACCACAAAAAAGTTTCATCAAAATCAAAGAGGCGCTGTTTCAGTAAGAAAAAAGAAAACCTGGCCAATTAAACGACACAATTGTGAAATATATAGAAAAGCGAATGAATGTATTAAACTCATTAAGAGAAGAAGTTGAACTCGAGCGTTGGAACCGACGGAAAACAGCTTTCAAACGACTAGTAGCATCAGAAGTTCTCGACTTTCCGCGACTAAACGAAGAGCAATTGAAAGTATTATTGACAGGTTCCTATCAGCTCTCATTAGCTGTTTCGTATCTAGCTGAAATAATTGACGACGAGAATAATCTCTTCATAAATTATGTCAAACAAACCCCAAATATTATTAAGCTGGATGTGCGTTCGAGACATATAAACTCTAAAACTTATCGTGTTTATGTCGATTATATTCCTAACAGTACTGATATCGAAGGAATTCGACGCTACTGGTGTGATTGCCCAAATGGTAACAGGACAGTTGGGTGCTGCGCCCATGTGGCAAGTGTAATATATTATTTAGCGCATGGGCGATATTTGTCTCGAATAATTCGTCCTGCTGAAATCCTATAAAAAAATATTTTCGACTGATAATATCAATGTTGTAATAAATGATAATAGCGATAATGACGATTGAAACTGTGAAATATTATTCTATCAAACTCTATCATGTTAAAAAGTTAACTATTAAAACATTAGTGATTCAAAATCTAATTATTATCAAATACATGTTTTCCTTAGGTTATCCACAGTATTTTTTTATTACTGAAAAAGCGTCTCTTTGATTTTGATGAAACTTTTTGTGGTAAATCTACATACTGTAAACAATATTCTGAATTTTTTTCGTTGGTGTAAATATATTAGAACTATGAAAAAAATAATATTAAAAAATATTTTTTTTTTGGCTGACGTTTATGTAAAAATCTGAAAAAAATATATATTCTCTTATATATTCCCCAATGATTGGCGTTGGTTTCATTTTCATAACTTTTATAGTTTTTGAGAAAAATAAATTTGAAAAATAACGGTGCCCGTACGTACTTTCTCGATTATTTTAAGGACTGATCAAGGTCAGGTGTCGAAAATGGTATGTATCGTATTCCCATGGGGGGTCAATATCACCACGCACGTCATTTCAAATATTGGGGCCATTTCTCCATGCTTATTAGGTTAGACCCTTTTTAGCATAATCAACTACCTCAAGACTTTCTTGATCTATATTTATTTGAACTCGGTTTTTAATAGAATTACGTAATTGTTTAGGACCAAAAAAGTAGACCAATCGATTTACTGGCATTAATCATGAGACAGTGATTTTCTACTGACTTTAGAAATGAAATTAGATCCTCATTAACATGAAGAGAAGTACCATCGACATTAGAAGCTTTAAAAGAATAATAGAGTTGAGTATCGTCAGCGTATAAATGACTTTGACAGTGTTTTAAACATGAAATGAACTGATTGGTATATAGGGTAAAAAGTAATAGTCCCAAAATAGAACCCTGCCCTCCAGACCAGATAATCTGAAATGTTATGATTAATACTTTTTGTTGCCGCTTCAAATAAACTAACCGTTTCCTTCGTGAGCCCTATGTGTAATAAAATCGATAATAGTGTATCATGGCTTAGAGTATGCACGACTAAAGTCTATAAAATTAAAATTGTACATAAACCCTGATCTGTCGCTGTCGCTCCCATGTCTTCAACCACTTGCAAAAGTGCTCTAGTGCAACTATATCCAGTTCTAAAGCCTGACTGTATTGTAGAAAGGATTCGCTTCTCTAATAAATAAACTCTAAATTGATTTTCCATAATTTTTTCAAGTATTTTAGATAGTGTTGTTAAAATACTGATATCACGCAGGTCTCTAAAATCTTCGGGATTATTCTTTTTAGGTAATGATCTGATTACGGCACTTTTCCATTGGCGTGGAAAAACATTTTCTTGCAAACAAAAAATTTATTATGTGTATACGGAATAATATGCGAGCAGCTCAACTTAATCATTTTTAAATTAACATTACCACACCCTGTAGCATTTGTATTAATTTCCATAATTATTTTTAATACTTTAGTTTCATCAACAAGCGTAAAATGAAAAGCTTATAATAATTTAAAATAACATCAGAAACATATATGAATGGTAAGGAATTTACAAAATAATTATTCACATCATTTACATTTTGTAATTTTTCAGGTATGTCTATATTTTTATTTTGAGAAATTATGTCATTATTTTTAAAAATTTTCCAACATTGACAAGTACATGAGTTATTTAGTTTATAGCTTTAGAATGATTTCTTTTCCTTTTTAATAGATTGAGATGTTAAATTACGTTACTGTTTATAATATAACCAGTCATTATTATTTTATCTCTCCTTTTAAATTTGGTAAGAACTCTATCTCTAATGTTCATCAATATTCTTATTACGTCAGTCAGTCAGGTGCAGAAGGTTTAGTAAATCTCTTTGTCACAGTCGGTGCATGGCGGTCAAACAACTAATCTGATTATTTGTAAGAAATGATACTTTATCGTCGATATTATTAATATCAAAAAATATTATAAAATGGTATACTAAATAGATCCTGCTCAAAAAAATTATAATTAAACTTTTTATAATCCCGATATGTTATCATTTCAAGACTTTTACCGCATATCATTATTACACAATATATCAGTTGGAAAATCCGAGAGATCACAATCGACGACACCTTTCTCTAAAACATAATCTTCATGTAAGACAATTTCAATTGTTTTTCACTTTTTATTCCATGGGTTACTTGATCAGAAGATTCACGAGCAACATGATTTTTAATTTAGCCACAGAAATATTAATATACAACAGTTTTTTATTAAATTTTGATACAGGCCCATTTCACAAGACGCTTAATCTAGTGGTGTACTCAGATTTTTTGTAAAAAAATCGCTTATACGACTTCTAGCATTTTCACCACCAAAAATTACCCAGTAAGCCTTGACTTTTTTTTAAATATGATACTGTCCTAAAGTAGGTTTTCGCGGTCTACAATAAAAAAAAGAAAGTTAAAATCTGACAAATTTTATGAAGGTGTCCCGCTTTCAAGTGGGTTACACGGTAGTAGTAGTAGTAGCTACTTATTTTCCTAGGCAAGTAGGCCACAATGGGCCCTTTTTACCTACTAAGGACCTACAGTTTAGCGTGGACTCGAACCACGGTCCTCGCCTGTCAACTAACCCACCGCCTGTGCTGCTTAACTTCACTGATCGAATATCGGAAATTAAACGGATGTCCATACCTCATCCTCTGGGTTACACTGTATATGTTATTTATATTTCATCCTTACAAGTGAAATGTCAAGGTGTGGAAAGTAAGTGCTTCTTAATTATATCCTTAATTAACCTGAGTAGATATATCAAGGCTAAGTGGCAAACACTACACTCTGCTCGATGTATTTTGTACAGAAGGGTGTGTAAATGTGGGTAACCTTCACCTCATATTAATTCCTTATCTAATTTTCTAAAAATATATATCAACCATAGGAATTAGTGTTATCCAATTCTATAGTGTTTTTAACTACTTTTCCTAATTTAAACAACCAATTTCATGAGATTTTATTGCAATAATTCTGTAGATAATGGTATCGAATTTGAGGCAGAATCAAAATCATCAGGGATGTGATTGATCCTTTTTTCCATTTTGTCGATCCGATGAAGTTATGTTCAATAAGAAAATTAGTTTTTGCTGTAACTTAAATGTATATTTAGTTAAAGAGAAAACATAAGAGAAGATATACTTTTGACAATTAACTGAGCACCCGCCTAAAGTTCTCCCTTTCTTCAGGGAATAGATAAATTTATAATTTCGCGAGTTAGGTTAATACATTGAAGTTTTTATAGAAAACAATCAATTTGTGGTTCCCTATAGTTAACTGATGAATAAAGAACGCTATATTTGGTGGTCCGGGTACCTATTTCAGGGTATTTCGCGTTATAGTAATATGGAAGTCGAATAATTTCGGGGGTAGTAACAGCAGTATAAAAATGTACAATGTATGTAAATAACTATAGAGATGTATCGTCGTTAACAAAAAAATCAATATCAGTACTTTGTCGGATCTATTTTTCTTGTCCATAACATTCTTGTGAAAAAGTATAAGCCTTTTTTACTTTTCAGTCAATCCATGTCGTCGCATGCATTCCAATGCACACACATTGATAAAAATAGAAATAAAATTACAGAAATATCTAAGTTTACCATGGAATTTTTTAAAACATTGTTTTCATTGTGTTACTTTAAAAAACAAATGAGGAGCAACTGTGCAAAAGGAGATACATCCGAAAAGTATTTTCTGGAAAAGAGGAAAAACTATTGGAAGCACAGTGAAAAAAGCTATGTTTCTTTTCACATAATGATTAAAGTAATGTTTTCTTTAAATAGCATATTTAGAAAATATAAATATATGATATTTATTTTATTGATTTTTTGATTGGATTTATGCCTTTTTGCCAGACCAGAGTGTGGATTTATTTCATTTTTGTCCAATCGGTATGGAATTTATTCGTATCTGCTAAATCAAAAAGTGGTTTTGAGTTTTACTCAAAACAGTTAATTCTCTATTATCTACAATAGTTGAAACGAATCAAAAATATTATAGTTTTACATCAAAAAATATTTTAGTTTGCGTCTTATTGTTGGATTTTTGGATTTTCATCGAACTGGATATTTTAAATCATATATTGGGTCAACAACAGTAATTTTTCATGTTCATCCGAAAAGCAGAAAATAGTGGATTTATTCCATTTTGCACAGCTGCTCCTCAAATAGAAGATGGCATGCAATAACAACAATTTCTTATATTTTCTTAAAAATATTAAAATGGGTCCCAATAAAATTTTTCTTTAATTTACATCGGAAATAAAAAAAATAATAACTAAATGGTAAATGGCGTGTGAATAGTTAATTTACAAATATACCAAATATATGAACACACACGAATCATATAATTATATGAAAGTGAAGCTTTTTCATATAATTCTTGTTGTTATTTTTTCTTTCGTACATATTTGAAGAGATTCTTATCGCATACATAATTAGATATTATGGTTTTAACGAGCACTTTTACACCTAGTTGGTTGCTCTGCTCATTACTGATCGTAACGCCACGAAATTCTATACTGTGGTTGCCAAATTTACAGTGCTTAAATAATTGTTTAGACAGAAATATCGCGTTAAAACACACATTTGTGCGCCACGTTCTCGTGACATTCGATTACGGCTCTGAATTAAATATTTAAGTTAATATTTATATCAAGCGTACGTTAGGTATATGAAGTATAGATGTAATTACTGGAATAGAGAGGATATTTTTTTACTTTTTAATTGTCATTACCTTTATATACATATTTGATTAGAGATTTATATAGCATGTGAGCTTTTAGTGAATTATAATGGCTTTTTAACCTTTATTTTTATTGGTGATAAAATTTTCCTGGTTTCTAATAACTAAATAACGTTTCTAAGCTTTTAATAATTATAATATTATCATTTATCATCGACGTCTACCAACCACAATTTACTTTACTTAAGTGTATTGTTTATTTTATATTCAATATACTCAGGTGGAGTGGAAGAAACCGGTTCGACAACATTTGTTTTGATTTTGAATAAAAATCGTGGTCACCATCGCTACTTACAAAAATTATTATTAATAATTAATCACTTATTTAATGTCGATCTATTTCCGCGACCAAAACGAATCACCGGCACCGTGATAAACTCGTTATTTTGTTGTAAATATTGGCACCTTAAAATTTTGCTCAAACCCTCATTTTGTCGTATGGTAGATACCTTCAACGTGCTCACATAATCGATACACAGAATCCACAGTCTCTTTCGTAAGACGTGAGCAAGTTCGTTAATCCACTATACCTCGCTGCCTTGATTTGGCCTCAATTTAAATCTGGGTCGACTGGGCGGAAGGGTGATACACTGTTCCTGTCTCCACCGAGCCATGGCGCATTAAATTATGCTTTTTATGGATAAACTGGCTTACTAAGATTTAAACAATTCTATAAAAGGTACAGGATTAACTTAAAACCAGACTTGGAACCGCAAATGATTTGGCCTCGAAGTTACTGATTGGAAGGTATCTTCTGAATCCTCGTGTTCAGGACACAAACATATTGTATTCAATATACAAGCTGGTCCAAGACCTATGGTGACATATTGAGATCCAAAGTGCACAGACAGGAAAGGATACAAACACTCCCACTTCAAGGTAGGAAAGAACCAAGCCCTAAATCGTTTGGACCAATTAGCCTGACATCTTTCTGTGGAAAGATATGGAGAAGGTGCTGGACGGATATATCAGGGGGAACATCCTGAACCATTACCCCTCAATACCCATCAGTATGCCTATCAAACAGGAAAATCAACAGAACTAGCACTCAACAACCTAGTCGAGAAGATCACCTAATTTCTTCAAATGAAGGAAATTGCCGTGGGAGCTTTTCTTGACATTGAGGGAGCATTTAACAATGCATTGCCCGACTCCTTATATGCAGCAGTGGCCGCCAGAGGAATTGAGCCGACTATAGGAGACTGCATTCGTGCTATACTACCAAACAGAATTAGAGGATGCAAGAGGATGCCTGCAGGCCCCCTTTGTGGTCACTTCTTCTGGACGACTTACTGGCTATTCCCACACTGCTGGAGGTTGAGGTTCTAGCATATGCAGATGATCTAGTCATACTAGTCAGTGGACATTTTGAAGGAGTAATATCTAATATCCTTCAAGAGACACTGGATGCAGTGGGTAACTGGTGTGACAGGAATAGATGTTTTTGAACCTCAAAAAAACAGTAATAATACCATTCACCCAGAAAGGGAAGCTGGACTTAAGACCGCCCTCTCCTTAATGGGTGAAATTATTCCATTTGCGCATGAGGTGAAATATCTAGGAAACATTCTAGATAAATCACTTAATAGGAACTCCCATCTGGAAAAAGTAATCTACAAAGCAAAACTGTCATTATGAACATGTCGTCGTATTTGTGGTAAATCCTCAGGCATGGGTCCCCAACAAATTTACTGGATCTATGTCACGGTCGTCAGATCAATGATAATATACGGATCCATCATTTGGTGGCCGAAAGGATCACAATAGACGGCCAAAGCTAAACACTCTGGATACAAAGAATAGCATGCTTGACCGCAATGGGGGCAGTTAGCACCACACCGTCAGCTGCAATGGAAATCCTCCTGGACTTACTCCCTCTTCATATATGTTTGGAGCGAGAGGCCAGGTGGGCAACATATAGACTGCAATAAGCGGCCAATAATATGCCGCAGACTAGTACCATGGAGCGGAACAGGTTGCTGGATGACATAGAGAGTCACAGCATTCTGGTATGACCTCGGATACAATGCCTACCATGACCAACTACGAGCTGACCTTCAACATCCTTTTCCGGAAAGAGATGAGTAGGATTGGAATAAAATCGACCTATTGAGGGCAGACAGTTGCTGGTTTACAGACGGCTCCAGAACTCCTGAGGGAACAGGAGCCGGAGTACATAGACCAAGTGTGAGGATATCCTCCAAGCCTAGGTACTAATGTAAATATTTTCTAGGCCGAGGTGTATGCCATTGACCTGTATGTGCAGCAGAAATATGTGCATCTTAGACGCACATCAATCAAAAATTTTCAGACAGCCAATGCAGATATAAAACTCTTGGATCCTACCGAGGTGTAACTCCAAATCGGCATGGCTCTAAATCATTTGAGCAAAAACAACAAAGTGATTCTGGTCTGGATACCCGGCCACTTTGGTATGGAAGGTAACGAAATAGCCGACCCTTGGCCAAAAGAAGGAGCGTGATCACGAATCATCGGACCAGAACAGGTGCTTGGCATATCTTCAGTACTGCATAAATGGACTATCTCAACCTGGGCTGAAAGGAAAACTCTCCGGTATTGGCCAAGAGTTACCAGGATTATTTCATTTAAAGGCGTTTATAAAATACCCTTTGAAGTCAAGAGCTAAGAAACTTTTAGGGTTAAACAGGATAAACTTGAAAACTTTAACAGGCCTATATACCGGGCAATGCCGACTAAACTATCATCTGCATAAACTCGGCCTAGTGAGAAACGCTGAGTGGGTCTATGCCTGGAGGAGGATGAGAGGCAGACCACGTCTTATGCACCTGTCCCGCTGTGGAGGGGACCTGATTCTCAATATTTGGCAAAGGGCAACAGCTGCCAGAGGATCTGAACACATTCTCACCCAAATAAAGTTATCAGTTTCATTAAGGAGACTGAACTTATTGGAGGTAAAAATATAATTAGGAGTGAGCCACAATAGTCTGCACATGGCCGCAGTGGAGGGTCCGCAGGGACCCACTTTCCTAAAGAAACCTCCACCTAACCTAACTTGTCCTCGAAGTAAAGAAAAATCTGGGTGTTCGGTTTTTTTAACCAGCAACGTATATAACATTGAAATTTATTAAACTACAAAATTTAAAAAATTCGGCTGAGGAGTCGGCCTCTGAACTTCCCGCTAAATGTCAATCGGATTAATTAAACTATAGGATAATAATCTAAAATACTCCACAGGGGGTTCCTAACAAGCTGTCTCGTATCAGGCACAGACACACAGTCAAGAGATTGAAATAATTTACTGAAGAATTATAAAATAAATACATGATCCTCTCAAGAATAGGTCACGACTCGGAGCCAGACGGAATATCCACGCGTCAAAATTAAACAAATACAAAACAAAAGAGACAAGTCCCAGCTACACAAGGTAACTTAATTGGCTATGAAACTTAAAAGTATGATTTTCTATTCAGCTATAAACACTTATAATAAAAAGTTTTTGAACCTAAAATTGTTTAGATTTAATAGCAATTTCAAAGATGGAGAACGACTGGATACAGCCCAGTTAATTTCTAGTTATTCTGGAAAGTTTTGCTAAATTTAATTTGATTTATTCAAATTTTAGGGTTATGTTATATAATACAGTTGAAATAATTTTTAAATGATAAAAATGAACTAAAGAGAAATGGGAAATTTAGAATGTTGAGGTTGGGTTTAAAAGAGCTACCTAAACATCAGTAATAACTGGTATTGTAATTTGTGTTTAATGCACAACAGTGCATTTGCTCTTTAATTCATGTAATTTATTTCAATATGACAACATATTGACGATATTGAGAAACCAGGGTAAAAGGACTTTATTAATCGTATTAATCAATTTATCAATCGTATATATCAGCATATTATTTTAAATCGAGATAGAAAATATACAGCGCAATTTATTCTATTATAGTAAAAATATAGAATGCAATAGTGATTGAAACAATTGTATAACAAAGTGAATTTAAATTCTTTTAGAGGGGCAAATTGAAAATACTGAAATTGTTTTACGTAAATATATTGCTACCAAGGGTACTGACAGTCTGTTTGGTAAAATGCTGAACTTGATCCTATCATGGATTCTCGAATCGGTTATATACCTTGCACATTCATGTTTTGAAAGAGTGTATTCCCTACGGAATGGAAAACAGTTA
>JANEYF010002691.1:0-10000 GCA_029963845.1 Rhamnusium bicolor
CACACACCATTACAGGGTTTCTGATATTTGTGGCATGTAAAACTATATCCTCAGTTACGGCATTTTCGGATTTGGCAGCATGCACAGAAAGCTCCATCCATTAACAACCTGTAGTACTAACCAGAATTACGATACACAAGCTCGTAAGGGAACTGTAAAGGATTTTCGTTTATGGCATGCATTCCACAATTAACCAATTTCATGCAATGTGTGTTGGAAGTGCCATAAATATATAGTTTTAAATTTTTTTTCACACTAAAATGCCATAATTTTTTCTGCACGTTGCCAAATTGTTTACACAGTTTACTCAATCTTTTATTTTGGATACAACATATATTAATACATTTCTGTGATTTTCAAATAATAACGAAATGTCTATCGACCCAATAGCCAATACGAGGTGTTCGCCTACCTCTGCCTGGTCCTCAAAGTAGCCTGCTTATACACTATTTTACAAAGTAGTCGCTTTCTCCATGGAATCATTTAAGGAGAATGACCACACAAATTAAATTCAACAAAAAAATTTAACATGGGCAAATTTTTAAATTTTATTTTTAGATCTTAAGAATTCTTTGGTGCGAGAGGTAATTGTGAAGTCACAGGGCGGCGGGCGTGCGGGCGGTATATATATAGTGACATATCAGAAAAACATGCCTGCTTGTGATTGGTTGAGCTTATTATGACGTCGTACATAAGAAATATCTTGCACAGTGAGATAAAAAGATGGCTGCTATGTGTAGTGGCAAAATCATGCGTAGTGACATATGAGAAAAGACAAAGATAGCTGCTGCCACACATGAGAAAAAAAACATGCCTGCTTACGACTGGTTGACCTTATTATGACATCACATATGAGAAAAATCATGCGCGGGGACATATCAGAATAACAAAGATGGCTGCTGTCACATATGAGAAAAAACATGCCTACTATTGTGGTTGGTTAAACTTATTATAACGTCATACATGAGACAAATCATGTGCATTGACATATCAGAAAAACAAAGTTGGCTGCTGTCACATATGAGAAGGAGCCATGATTGGTTGAGCTTATTATGACGTCACACACACATGCTTATAGAGAGATTCTTGCTTAGTAACATATCAGAAAATACAAAAATATGACAGTACATTTGAGAAAAAGCGAAGCTGGTAGTATATATGAGTAAATCATGCGCAGAAAAAATATGCCTACTTGTGAAAAATCATGCGCAGTGATACATAAGAAAAAACAAAGATGGTTGGCATATTAGTGGCGGTGGTATATGCCTACTTGTGATTAGTTGACCTTAAGTCACACATTAGAAAAATCATGAGCGGTGACATATCAAAAAAACAAAGTACTTAAAGCGAGATTAGGTTGGTTTGGATTTTTTGCATTAGGTACTTAGATTGATGGAAGTGAGAGAAGATAATAACACATTATTTGTTGATTCGCGCATTACAAGTACATACAACTTGGAGCCGTTTCAATTTGTGACATGACGTGTATCATGCCATAATTTGAGTTTGGACAGAGTACAGGATGAGGCATACACAAAGTGCCATAAATATAGTGGCACCTGTCCACATACACACGTCCTTACAAGAGATACATTTTTATTTTGATATTTGAATTTAGCCTGTTATGAAACAATTTTTTTATGATTATGAAACATTTTTGCTGGTTTATAATGTAAGTCTCATAAAATCGAACAAAAGTGTTTTCAAGATAATCAGTAAATTCACTATTTAAGCGACACCCACCACCCTAGAAGTTCCCTTAGGATGCATTTCCGGGCATACATTTATAGAAACATTTCTTACTGTTTCTGCGTCCAGAATCATTTCCTAAACGGGCGGAAAGAATTTTGGGACACCCTCTACATTAATACATTTTTGGAAAGAGCAGAATTTTCCGACCTCAAATATATAAACATACTTAACTTCCCTATGTTTATTATCATTATTATATACAAATAGAGAAATTTTGGAACAAATACTAGCATAGCTATTTTCACAGGACAAACCAAAATGTCCTTTAGCGTACAAACATCCTTTTCTACTTTTCAGTCCAAAAAATTGTAATTTAACGATAATAAAAATACCCACGAACACTTATTACTAAATCTTAAAAGAAAAGCGTTAATGTCTATGTTTTAAATTTGTTGCTTTATTTAATATGATGGAAATGGGGAGATTATATCATATGATTTGATGATTAGCGCATTACGAATGCGTACGAAGTTGGAGTAGTTTTAATTTGTGGCATGACGTGTATTATGCTACCAATTTGAGCCTGTGCCAGAATACAGGATTAGGCACACACAAAGTGCCATAAATATAGTAATACCTGTGCAGTTGTGCATTACACAAACACACAATCATAGACACTTCTTTCATTTTTTGATATTTGAGTTTAGCATTTTTAATAATGGATTTCTGAATAAATTTTATTCTAGAGAGATTATTAAAAAAAAATGGCCCAGTTTCTCATACAATTGTACAATAATGTTTCCAAGAAAACCAGTAAAAATCACTATTTAGGTCTCACCTCCCTCTATGTACCTACATTAACAAATTTTTAGTAAGAGCAGAAAAGGAAATTTTTGATGCTAAAAGCTTTTTAAGACCTTTAGTTCTTGTACACACACTGAATCACAATTTTATTTTATTATCTTCCTTAATAATGGTGTGGGGTGGCCTTTGGCATACAAATACTTTTTTCATTTCAAACAATTGTGAATTAAAAGTAATAAAATAGATCAATGATTGTTCATTGGTATTGGTATTTCAAAATTTGAGAAGAAAACTTTAAATGGCACCATTTAGATTGATCGAAGTGGGAGAAGAAAAATATGTTATTGGCGGATTCGCGCATTACTATTACAAATATGAAGTTGGAGCAGTTCTAATTTGGTAGCATGACGTGTCCATGCCATAAATTGAGCCTATGTCAGAACACATGATGATGCATACACAAAGTGCCATAAATATAGTAACACCTCTGCACATACACAAACACACAAATCACAAATAATTATTAAGAAACTGAAAAATTAACAGAATAAATAAAAAAAAATTGCGCTTAACAAGTAGCAGCGAACGATCTTCTCAATCTTGGTGTTTCGAGATTTTGGTCAAATATTAACGTACCAGACCAATTATATTCAAAAAAGGAATAAAGAACAAACATTTTGACGTTTATTTTTGTCTTATATCTTATAAAGAAAATTTATCGTTATAATAATTATTTTAAAGGTGGTCTGGCAAACGGTTGTGACAAAAATAGGGATGCTACACTTAAATTTTTATTTTCTACTGATCATAAGCTATCAAATAAAAAAAATACACTTATGTTTTATATATCAATTTTACAAAAAAAATAGAAAAGAAATTAGTTAAAAAAAAAGTTTTAGGCAAGTTACAATGCGCCAGACCGGTGGTTTATTATTTAACTAATATCCAGAAAATAGATAAGTATATTTTGCTACTTATTCCGGATGACCAACGTTTCTTGGCGGCCGCCGCTTGGACTATAAGACATGAATGTTTGGTTTTGAACTGTCACAGTACTGATGGAAAAATAAACGTGTTGGGGCGCTCAACGTTAATCTCTTAGAAAATTTTTTCGGCGCCACACACTTATTTTTAGTCACATATTTTCCAACAATGCTGTGATAACTCACTCAAATATTTATTTGATACTTTTTAGTTCATTTTTATTTTTAAGGATTTTCTTATAAAATAATGTCTAAAAAAAATTAATACAAGGTGCCCACCTATATTTTGACCCATTTCAAATGCTTATATCTTCGGGACTATTCAAGATATTGAGATGCGGTTTTCACTATTCATTTTATTACTTTTTAAGTTTTTTTCTAGAACTTTTTCTTTTTAACTTCCGGTTATGGCAGAAAAAGACATGCCCATTTTCAGGTATGGGACAACTTTCTTATTTCAAATGGAACACCCTGTACATTTTTGAATATTGAGAAAGCTTGTCTATCCTCTTTCCAAAATCCTTTCACAGGTTGTACGAAGTGGTAGAAGACGAACACATTATTGGTTGATTAGCTCATTACTAATACAATATACAAAGTTGGAGCAGTTCTAATTTGTAGCATAACGTATATCATGCCACAATTTGAGCCTGTGTCAGAGTACCGGATAAGGCATACACAAAGTGCCATAAATATAGTAACACCTGTGTACATACTGAAACACACAAGCTGTATAGACACATCTTTTTTATTTGATATTTGATTTTAGCATTTTTTAAAGTGAATTTCAGTGCAAATTCTTTTTATATGGTGATTATTGAAAATTTTAGCGGTGACATATCAAAAAAACAAAGACGGTTACGTGTAGTGGCAAGTATTTAAAGCGAGATTAGGTTGGCTTGGATTTTTTGTCTTAGGTACTTGGATTGATGGAAGTGAGAGAAGATAATAACAAATTATTTGTTGATTCGCGCATTACAAATACATACACTTGGAGCAGTTTTAATTTGTGGCATGACTTGTATCATGCCATAATTTGAGTTTGGCCAGAGTACAGGATGAGGCATACACAAAGTGCCATAAATATAGTGGCACCTGTCCACATACACGTCCTGATATTTGAATTTAGCCTGTTATGAAACAATTTTTTTATGATTATGAAACATTTTTGCCGGTTTATAATGTAAGTCTCATAAAGTCGAACAAAAGTGTTTTCAAGATAATCAGTAAAATTCACTATTTAAGCGGCACCTACCACCCTAGAAGTTCCCTTAGGATGCATTTCCGGGCATACGTTTTTAGAAACTTTTCTTACAGTTTCTGCGTCCAGAATCATTTCCTAAACGGTCGGAAGGAATTTTGGAACACCCTCTATATTGTTACATTTTTGGAAAGAGCAGAATTTTCCGACCTCAAATGTATATACATACTTAACTTCCCTATATTTATTATCATTATTACATATATACAAATAGACAAATTTTGGAACAAATATTAGCATAGCTATTTTCACAGGACAAATTATAATGTCCTTTAGCGTACAAACAACCTTTTCTACTATTCCAAGAAATTGTAATTTGACGATAATAAAAATACCCACGAACACTTATTACAAAATCTTAAAAGAAAAGCGTTAATGTCTATGTTTTGAATTTGTTGCTTTATTTAAGTTGATGGAAGTGGGGAGATTATATCACATGATTTGAAGATTAGCACATTACGAATGCGTACGAAGTTGGAGTAGTGTTAATTTGTGGCATGACGTGTATTATGCTACCAATTTGAGCCTGTGCCAGATTACAGTACTAGGCACACACAAAGTGCCATTAATATAGTAATACCTGTGCAGTTGTGCACTACACAAATGCACAATCATATAGACACAATTCTTTCATTTTTTGATATTTGAGTTTAGCATTTTTAAAAATGGATTTCTGAATAAATTTTGTTCTATAGAGATTATTTAAAAAAAATGACCCATTTTATAAGTCTCATAAAGTTGTAGAAAAGTGTTTCCAAGATAACCAGTAAAAATCACTATTTAGGCCGCACCTCCCTCTATGTACCTATATTAAAAAAATTTTAGTAAGAGCAGAAAAGGAAATTTTTTATGCTAAAATTTTTTTAAGACCTTTAGTTCGTGTACACATACTGAATCATAATTTTATTTTATTATCTTCTCTAATAATGGTGTGGGGTGGCTTTTAGCATACAAATACTCTTTTCATTTCAAAAAATTGTGAATTAAAAGTAATAAAATGTACCAATGATTGTTCATTGGTATTGGTATTTCAAAATTTGAGAAGAAAAGTTTAAATGGCACCATTTAGATTGATCGAAGTGGGAGAAGAAAAATACGTTATTGGCGGATTCGCACATTACTAATACAAACATGAAGTTGGAGCAGTTCTAATTTGGTAGCATGACGTGTCCATGCCATAAATTGAGCCTGTGTCAGAGCACATGATGATGCATACACAAAGTGCCGTAAATATAGCAACACCTGTGCACATACACAAACACACAAATCACAAATAATTATTAAGAAACTGAAAAATTAACAGAATAAATAAAAAAAATTGCGCTTAACAAGTAGCAGCGAACGACCTTCTCAATCTTGGTGTTTCGAGATTTTGGTCAAATATTAACGTACCAGACCAATTATATTCAAAAAAAGACAAAAAACAAACATATTGACGTTTATTTGTCTTATATCTTATAAAGGAAATTTATCGTTATAATAATTATTTTAAGGGTGGTTTGGCAAACGGTTGTGACAAAAATAGGGATGCTAGACTGATCATAAGCTATCAAATAAAAAAAATTACACTTATGTTTTATGTATCAATTTTACATAAAAATAGAAGAGAAATTAGTTAAAAAAAAAGTTTTAGGCAAGTTACAAAGCGCTAGACCGGTAGTTTATTATTTAACTAATATCCAGAAAATAGATAAGTATATTTTGCTACTTATTCCGAATGACCAACGTTTCTTGGCGGTCGCCGCTTGGACTATAAAACGTGAATGTTTGGTTCTGACTGTCACAGTACTGATGGAAAAATAAACGTGTGGGGCGGCGCTCAACGTTAATCTGTTAGAAAATTTTTTCGGCGCTCCACACATATTTTTAGTCACATAGGTTCCAACAATGCTGTGATAACTTACTTAAATATTTATTTGATACTTTTTAGTTCATTTTTATTTTTAAGGATTTTCTTATAAAATAATGTCTAAAAAAATTAATACAAGGTGCCCACCTATATTTTGACCCATTTCAAATGCTTATATCTTCGGGACTATTCAAGATATTGAAATGCGGTTTTCACTATTCATTTTATTATTTTTTAAGTTTTCTTTCTAGAATCTTTTCTTTTCAACTTCCAGTTATGGTGGAAAAAGACATGTCCATTTTCAGGTATGGGACAACTTTGTTATTTCAAATGGAACACTCTGTACATTTTTGAATATTGAGAAAGCTTGGTCTATCCTCTTTTCAAAATCCTTTCACAGGTTGAACGAAGTGGTAGAAGAAGAACACATTGTTGGTTGATTAGCTCATTATTAATACAATATACAAAGTTGGAGCAGTTCTAATTTGTAGCATAACGTGTATCATGCTACAACTTGAGACTGTGTTAGAGTACCGGATAAGGCATACACAAAGTGCCATAAATATAGTAACACCTGTGTACATACTTAAACACACAAGCCATATAGACACACTTTCTTTATTTGATATTTGATTTTAGCATTTTTTAAAATGGATTTCATTGCAAATTCTATTTATATGGTGATTATTGAAACTTTTAGAAAGGTTGTAAGTGTCATAATGTTGTGCAAAAGTCTTTCCAAGATAATCAGTAAAAATCACTATTTAAGCGCCATCCCTATAAGAAGTTCCCTTAGGCAGCATTTCTCGAACATACGCCTGAAAGAACTTTTTTTACTATTTTTGCGTACAAAATAAACTCCTCTGAACGAACGGTGGAGGGGTGTTTTGATACACCCCTATATTAGTACAGTTTTAGAAAGTACATTGTACATATCCAGCTTCCCTATATTATTTAATATTAACAGTTAGGCAAATTTTTAAGTAACAATTTGCGTCGCTGCTATATTTTCACGGGACAATAAACCAGAATGACCTTTAGCTATTTTAACTTTTCATTCCAAAAAATTGTATAGTGGAACAAGAACTAGCCTAATTTGGCCTCAATCGCTCTATTTTCATCTTTCAATTCCCTAAATCAATAGTATTTAAAAAATCATCAATAAAACATGTAAAACAGTAGCATCGAAACTGACCCGATTTAACCCCTATCGGTGTACTTTAAACGAGCCACTTAAATCACCATAATTTTTGCCCGATTCGAATACATGATGAAACATACACAAAGTGCCATAAATATTGTAAGACCTGTGCATACAACACACAAGCAAAATAAATGATCGCAAAAACACTATAGAAAGCAGTGAAACACAAACTGACCTAATTTAGTCACAATTGAGTTATTTTCATCGACCCATATTGTATATCACCATAACTAAAAAATTATCAACAAAACACCATATAAACCAATGAAATATAAACTGACACGATTTAATGCTAGTCGATCTATTTTCATTGACCTATATCCGAAATCACTATAATTTAAAGAATTATTGATATCACGCTATAGAAAGTACTAAGACACACTCTCCTGATTTGGCCCCAATCGGTCTTGTATTTTCATCGACATATAGTAAATCATCAACATTACAAAATATCTATGAAATTATAGAAACCAACGAAATACAAAGTGGCCTAATTTGACTCCAATTGATCTATTTTCATCGAGGCATATCCGAAACCACCATAATTTAAAGAGAAATCGACAAAACATTAGAGAAAGTAGTGGAACACAAACTAGCCTGATTTGGCCCCAATCGATATATTTCTATCGATCCATATCGTAAATTATCATAATTTAAAAAATATCAACTAGACACCATAGAAAATAACGGAACAAAAATCGACACCAATCCGATCTACTTTCATTTACCCCTATCCGAAATCACCATAATTTTAGAAATTGTGGACAAAACGGTATGGAAAGCAGTGGAATACAACTTAACCCGATTTGACCCTAATCGATCTTTTTTTCATCGACCCATCGTAAATCACCATAGCTTAAAAATTATCTCCAAAACACCATAGAAACCAACGGACCATAAAGTGACCCGATTTGACCCCAATCGAACTACTTTCATCGACCCATGTCGTAACTCACCATAATTTAAAAAATTAACTTCAAAACGCTAAAAAATTGTGGAACACAAACTGGCCTTGTTTGGCCTTAATCGATTTATTTTCATCGATTTATATCCGAAATCACCATAATTTAAAAAAAATATTGACCAAACACGAGAGAGCACTAAAACGCACACTGACATGATTTAACCCCAATCGATCTACTTTCATCGACCCATCTCGTAAATCACCATAACTTAAAAAATTAACTTCAAACCACTAAAAAATTGTGGAACACAAACTGGTCTTATTTGGCCTCAATCGATTTATTTTCATCGGCCCATATCCGAAATCACCATAATTTAAAAAAAATATTGACCAAACATGAGAGAGCACTAAAACACACACTGACCCGATTTGACTCCAATCGATCTATTTTCATCGACACATATCGTAAATCACCATAAATTAAAAATTATCGTAAAAAACGGTATAGAAACCAACGGAACAGAAACTGACCCGATTTGATTCCAATAGATCTATTTTCATCAATTCGTCCGAAATCACCATGACTTAAAAAAGTATCAATAGAACACCGTAGAATAACTTTTAGCGATATCCCATAACTTCAGCATATTTTTTTTCTAAAACTTCGTCGTGTACGCCATTATGCAAATCGAAAGTAGGTATAATGCTATATCCACTCGGATAAACATACCACCGCGCAACGAACTGAGAACCTCCTGCCTGAAGCCAGTTAAAGATTAGTCCGAATACGCTTTATAAATGCACAGACGAGCGCTGAATACGTAACCGCGAGATGTGGCAACGAAGCTTAGCTTAATATTCCATTACCCAGAGGGCGCTCTAATCAGTCTATTATTGTCATGCCAGAAATATTCCAGAGTATACTTACATAAGTTTCCTAAACTGTGGCACTTTACACACTTTTTTCTTAAAAATTTCACCATAACAAAATATGTTGTCATAAAGTCAAAACGAGTGGAAAACCATGTTATGTGATGGAAACAGAAGTAGATGCAGGAATTAGACAATTCCATCCTTTGACACAGTGAAGTTATAGTGGTTGAAATTAGTGGCATGACGTGTATCATGCCACAATTTAAGCCTGTGCCAGAGTACAGGTTGAGGCATACACAAAGTGCCATAAATATAGTGCGGCCAACACACACACACACACACACACACACACACACACACACACACACACACACACACACACACACACACACACACACACACACACACACACACACACACACACACACAC
>JANEYF010002691.1:12500-36149 GCA_029963845.1 Rhamnusium bicolor
CACACATCGACACACACATCGACACACACATCGACACACACATCGACACACACATCGACACACACATCGACACACACATCGACACACACATCGACACACACATCGACACACACATCGACACACACACGACACACACATCGACACACACATCGACACACACATCGACACACATCGACACACACATCGACACACACATCGACACACACATCGACACACACATCGACACACACATCGACACACACATCGACACACACATCGACACACACATCGACACACACATCGACACACACATCGACACACACATCGACACACACATCGACACACACATCGACACACACATCGACACACACATCGACACACACATCGACACACACATCGACACACACATCGACACACACATCGACACACACATCGACACACACATCGACACACACATCGACACACACATCGACACACACATCGACACACACACGACACACACATCGACACACACATCGACACACACATCGACACACACATCGACACACACATCGACACACACATCGACACACACATCGACACACACATCGACACACACATCGACACACACATCGACACACACATCGACACACACATCGACACACACATCGACACACACATCGACACACACATCGACACACACATCGACACACACATCGACACACACATCGACACACACATCGACACACACATCGACACACACATCGACACACACATCGACACACACATCGACACACACATCGACACACACATCGACACACACATCGACACACACATCGACACACACATCGACACACACATCGACACACACATCGACACACACATCGACACACACATCGACACACACATCGACACACACATCGACACACACATCGACACACACATCGACACACACATCGACACACACATCGACACACACATCGACACACACATCGACACACACATCGACACACACATCGACACACACATCGACACACACATCGACACACACATCGACACACACATCGACACACACATCGACACACACATCGACACACACATCGACACACACATCGACACACACATCGACACACACATCGACACACACATCGACACACACATCGACACACACATCGACACACACATCGACACACACATCGACACACACATCGACACACACATCGACACACACATCGACACACACATCGACACACACATCGACACACACATCGACACACACATCGACACACACATCGACACACACAGAACTACGAAAAAAGTATTAGTAGATATAGTAAAAATAAATGCAATAGCACCAATTAAGAAAGTGAAAAATATTTAATGGTAGTCCCTTTCATGTTAATAACGGAACGTCATTTTTCTCATGTTACAAAAGCAAAGAAACGTGAGAGAAACACTGAAGTCAGAATTCAGTGTCTTCTGATTTTGAAAACATTTTTGTGCCAGGTTAAGATATATTTATTGTTTAAAGGATAACAAGACAACATTGGGTATGGTAGATCTGGTATATTTATGAAAATCTTTGAAATTATTAAACGTTTCCAATAAAGACGTTGCAACTCTAAGCATCAGATTAGAGAGGCCAACAATAATAAAATATTGCTAAGACCTCACTCTTAGAAAATGTTTGGAATAATAATGAACTGCTAAACTGTATAACCATAAACAAGGAGTACGAAGGAAGTTCAAAAGAGCTTATATTTTTCCATGATTACAAATGCATTTCGCATTTTCTTTATAAATTGACTCATCAGTAAGTAGTTACTAAATAAAAAAAAGATACATCGATTGCAGCACGTACGGTAATGGAAAACAGTACGTAGAGAGGTTTGAAAAATTCTCAAATTATTGTATGATTTACTTATGAAATAGTTAGCATAATTGACATATTATTATTAAAAAATGTTTCCCTCTTCAAATTTATTAAATTAATACTTACAACAAAGACGAGGGGATGAGGTATGGACATCCGTTTAATTTCCGATATTCGATCAGTGAAGTTAAGCAGCACTGATCGAGTCCGGCAATTGGATGGATGAACGATAGCTTGTCTAACAGTCGGTAGGCTGTCAACAGACAATCCCGAGAAGGCCGCTAGCCTGATGCGGGCGGAGAGGCAAGCCCGGGTGGAGGGTCGGAGAGACCTACCCAGGAGGTTTGCCATTCTGCTAGCGGTGCAGGCGGGCGGGCCCAGGCGGTGGGTTAGTTGACAGTCGAAGACCGTAGTTCGGAGTCCACGCTAAACTGTAGGTCCCTAGGTAAAAAGGGCCAATTGTGGCCTACTTGCCTAGTAAAATAAGTAGCTACTACTACAACAAAGACGGTGTCTAACTGACTGTTTATAAATTCTAAAGAGGATGTTATTTATGTTTGGTTTTTAAAAAATCTGTTTCAACACAAATTTATTTTAAAAATCGTCAGATTGTTTTGATATATTTTAATTAATTTGTTGCTCACCTAATATCCAAGAACAAAGGCCAGGAGGAAACCTAAAAAAGATATAAAGTGGTTATATTTACATATTTAAAGGTGCTTTAACAAATATAATAAATAATATTGAAATGTTTTCATCTTTTAGAAATTTATACCTCAAATGGGGTATTACAGATAATTCTGAAATTTTTTTTCTTAAGTTTTCATAGCCTAATTCAGTTTCAATTTCAATTTATTATTTCAAATTGATATAATACAATACATATATTTTAATATTTCATTATATTATATTCTAATTAAATTTATATAAAATATTAGTTCTTGAGCTGCCTAAACAATAACTGCCGGTGTGCAGCTTCATTAATTTTAACCAATTAATATAAAGAAACATACAACATATTATATGTGAATATAAAATGTATTTGAGAAGGATGGGATATTAAAACATAAAACATACAAAACATGTGGAAAAAGATAGTTCAAAATTCAGTATTAATGCTTCTTTGAGCTGGTAAAATTTTTGTTTATTTTGAGTAGGGAGTAGATTTAAAAATATATTGTAGAATTAATCGTTAATTAGTAAATATCAGAAGAATAGTAAGTTGGTTAATCTCATTAGTAGCGTAATATTATGTATGCAAATTATTATTATTATTCTTTAATAAATGCTATTAAACCTTTCATAATTTTCGTCTACAAATGTTATTAACTTTTTTTTTATATTTTTAAATTAATCTCATTGTGGTGTTTTATTTTTTTTTACTTCCAAAGGTAAGAGGTTAAATAACTTTGGGCCATAATAAAAAACAAATCGTTGTGTATATGATTTAGTATAGAAAGGTAACATAATTGATTTGCCTTTTTTTATTCTGGTATCACGGTTGTGACATATTTCTGTATGGAATGAGGGATTTTTATACATTAATAGAAAAATAATTGTCTAACAGTAAATAATTTTGATTTTGAAAATAACAAATTTGAGGAATAACGACTGTTTCTTTTTAAAATTATTTTTATAATTGTTTTTGAGTTATTTAGATTCTTTAAAGAGTTACATGCCACCCCATATTACTATACAATAATTTATACTTGATTTTACGAAAGCGTTATATAGAATTAATAGGTTTTCTTTATTTAGTATATCGCGCAGCGAGGAAAATTTGTGAAATAATCTCTGAAGCCTTTTATTTAAATAGTCTGCATAGTCTTTTCACTTTAAGTGATGGTCAACCACGACTCCAAGGTACTTAATATTGTTTGCTTTTTTTATAAATGGGCAATCACATTGTTGTTCATCACAAGAAATTGTATGAGTAATAAGGGTGTCTTGAGTAGGTTTACTATTTCTGTGTTGGAAAAAGTTAGAAACTTAGTTTTATCTATATTAAGACTTAGGCGTTTAATATTTAACCAATTTTTTATATTTTTAATGAAACTTGCTGCGTTGGAAGATATATCGGTCCAGGAGTCACCCATAAACAGAACAGCAGTGTCATCAGCTTATGATATTATTTCTGCATTTATTGGTAATTTTAGTAGATTGTTTATATAAATTAAAAATAGTATTGGCCCTGTCACTGTCCCCTGGTGACAGTGGAGGTGTCACTTTTAACTTCATTGATTTTGACACACTGTTGCCTGTCTAATAAATAACTTCTGAATACTTCCAAAGTTATACCTCTTACACCAATCACTTGTAGTTTAGATATTAATATTTGGGGGTCTATGGTATCAAATGCTTTGCGTAAATCTAAAAATAGAGATAGACATCTTTTATTGGCATTTATTCCATTCACAATAGTTTTTGTTAACTGAATAATTGCATTTTCTTTAGAAATATTTTTTCTAAACCCGAACTGATTATCAGATAATATTTTGTATCGTGTAAGGTGATCTGTGAATCTATTTTTTAGACAGTATTCAAACAGTTTTGCGAAATTATTTATGACCGAAATAGGTCGATAATTTGTTGGTAATTGCTTATCTCCTGATTTAAATACAGGTGTTACGACCGATTCCTTAAAATGTCTTGGTATTTTACCTTTTGAAAATATTAAGTTAACTATGTGTAATAAGGGCTTTATAAGAGATGTATAAAATTATTTTATGAACATAGTCGATATTCCATCTGGTCCACAAGCCGCGTTATTTTTTAAGTTATTAATGTATAGAATAAGTTCATTTTTGTTTACTGGGACCAAAAATAAACTATCTTTATTGTTGTAATTAAGGTAAAGCTATATTATCGTTTAATATATTTTTTGACATGTCATTTGCAACATGAATAATAAACTCATTAATAGATTTGATTTATCTTTATCGTTAGTTAATTGCTTACCATTTTTGTCTGTAATATTGTATTGCTCAACATTTTTGTTTGGTTCATTATTTGTCGCGTCATTAATAATTTGCCATATTTTTCAATAATTGTTATTTGCGTTCATTATTTCATTTTTATAATATTAATTTTTTATTTTTAATATTATTTTGTAAATTATTTATAAAATATTCATATGCAATGTCAGGGTCATCTGTGTCAAGAACATCTGTCCAAGTTTCATAAAACAGCCATTCTTTTTATTTTATTAAAAATTACTAATTTAATAATTTTTAATTTAATTTGTTGAGAATTATTTAACATATTTTTTGGTATAATTGACAAGCTGTAGTAAAATGATCTGTCAAAAATTTATAAAAAATCATAGAATTTATTTTTAGTTGTTTTTGAAAATCATTTCTTATACTAATAAAAATATGATCTAATGTACTACTGTTGTTTTTAGTTTGCCTTGTAGGCGCGTTTATATAAGAAGTAAATCCAAATTGTCCCAATATAAATAAGAACTTACATTAATGTCTTCTTTATTCAACAAATTAATATTTATATCTCCAACATAGACTTCCACATCATCTTTATGCAGGTTAGAATAATAATTTTCAATATCATTTATATATTGAGTTATATCAATAGAGCGAAGTCTATAAGAAGCAGTTATGCCATCGCTTTTATTATCAATTTTACATGAAATTCTGAGTAACTTAGTTTGACTTAAATTAAAAATATTTACATTACTATTTAGACTACTTCATATATAAACGGTCACCCCATTTACTCTTATTAAAGTCAGATTGATTATAATATAATTTGAAATTTGGAATATGTAGACAACTTACCCCTTCTAGTTCCCAGCTTTCAGATAAAATGATTAAGTCTAAATATTGGTAATTAAATTTTTCTAAATAAATCAGTAGCTCAACAATTTTTTTTAAACTTACGTTAAAATGAACCACTCAAGCCACATAAACCATCAGGAATATTTACATATATCTTAGTAATAATCTCCCCTTCCAAGTCTTTATCTAGCTAGTAGTCACTGGTATATTTTGAAAAATTATCGTCCTTTGACCTCCGAAAACTCGACAAAAATTACGTTATCTTGTGGATACATTTTCTCAAAATTTATCCATTTTAGATACTTTGGGTTTTGATATATTAGCTTAGGATTTTATTGTTGTCGATTTGTTAGGGGACAAATTATCTCCTGCTATTCGTAGACGTCTTGAACTACGTAGCGATGTTTTGGAAATTCCTACCTATTCATATTTGAAGGATTTCCTATTAACAGTATTTTGCTCTAGAAACTATTACTACCTCGAGGGTATCAACCAATATTACATCAGGTTTCAAATCATCTCGTGTAGAAGACTCGGTTGCTAAACCTCATTTCCCACAACAATCAGAAGGTTCATATTTTAAACCTAATTCTTTACTTGTACAAACTACTTCCTCCAGTGGTTCACAAAATTTAGTTTCGAGATCTCGTGGTGGGTGTAACATTTATCAGGGAGACAATTTAGTATATCGTTGTTCTCAGTTTATGTCCATGACCCCTAAAGATCGTCATGCGGCTGTAAAACGTGCTCGTTTGCATTTTAATTGTTTGAAAGATTCTCATGGTGTGGCTTCTTGTCCATCTCAAGTTTCTTGCGAAAAGACATCATACGTTGTTACATTTTATCGTTAAATGTGGTGATTCTCGAATTGAAACGAAGACTACTTACATTTTTTTCCAGAATTAGGTGGAAAATGTAACGACAGATTTCAAATTTCATCGAAAAATATTGGTTTTCTATAAGTTACACCGTTTTAAAATTTGATTTTAGTTTCATTTTTTACTGTGCAAATTTCAAAAAGGTGAATTTCACCAGCCGCCACTGAATTGTCATTGTTACAAATTTAGATACGTTGTTATTGATAACTAAGCCTGACCAAGGTCATTAATTCTACAGAGACGTACTGGGTATGCATCATATCATAATACTTGAATAAGTACAATAATAAAAACAAAAATTTTTTATATATTGTGATGTATGTTTTTGTACTATTTGGTTCGCTTTAAATTCTCTTTTATGTATTCCCTTATATTTTGTAAGCTTAGTGCTGCACATTATTATTAAACTGTTAAATGACGTTCACACATGTACATTGTATATCTAAGTGATAACTAATAATAAGTAAATAAATAAATAAAATAAATGAAAATAAATTTTATTAATACTAGTACACTTTATAAAATATGTACAAACTCACCTTCTTAAGCAGATTTATGAAGTAGCTTGGTTGTCGTTATCACAAACTGGAGCTCTTCTATAATAACTGTGTAGCATCAGATATGTTTCTACAGTTGTCTCAGTAAGCGATGTTCGCTGTGGTGAAAAATATGTTTGTATTTTGAAAAAGACCGTTGGACATCTACGGAAGTAATACAGGCATAAGTAAAACACTCTGTGAACTCACTTAACGCAACTGTAGATGCATCATCACAAATTTGTCTTAATTTGGTAAAATCAGGATCTTTCCGTAATACACTCTCGAATTTTTCAATAACGGGCTTATTTTTGTGTCATTTATTGTCTGTAGCTGTGTATTTACGTCGTCCACTATTTGCAGCAATTCCGCTAACGACAACGAAATATTTTGCAATTTTTCTATTGCGTCGTGTAGTCCTCTATAATTGTTATAAATAGTTTTTAAATCTGTTTCAAGGGAAGCATCTTTGAAAGCTTGTCTGGCTTTCCTTAATAGCTGCAGCCTCGTTAGGGTTGAACTGTAGTATCACAGCTTTTATTTGTTGAAAATATTCAGCATAATAAAAAGTTGCCTTCAACCACGTTCCCCAACGTGTAAGAATCGGCTCTGGTGGTTCCGGAATACCAGAACACAGTTTGTAAAATGCTCGAAGCCGTTTAGGATATTTGAGAAATACTTTTTTTGTATTTGCTATTAATGCATCTACCTCTGGAAAACATTTTCGAATCGTTTCTGCTACAAGATGGAACACAACATGCACTTTACACGTAACATGTAAAAACCTACAATCGTCTCTTTGAAGAAAATGGCCCACCAAACGCATTGTCGCCGCACCGTCGGTCACAAACATCAACACTTGACTTGTTGACAGTTCAAATTTTTCGAAAGTCTCGAACACCACCCGCGTAATTGTTTCGCCAGTACAAGCAGTTAGTTTTTTGCTAGCTAGTAAAAGTGGAAATGTTGGTTTAACAGGGTCGAGTACACGTACTATAACATTTAAAATAGAATTTTTTTTTACAATCTGTCGTCTCGTCAACACATAACCACAGCCGTGTATTTTTTAATGCACATTTAATCCTATTTACAATGTCTTCAGGAACACTTGGTACATATCTACGTAACGATGAACGACTTAGTAAATTCACCTGGGGGATTGTATTTATTCCAGAATTCCCGAAATGCTGGTTTATCCAATATGCGCAGGAAAACATCACAGACATACAGCATTAACAGTAAATCAAACATAAACTGAGGTTCCAAAGAAGACACGCCATTTTTTTTATTTTTATGCCGGTTACTATTGACATGAATTTTGCAGCCGTATTTATTCCAGCACATGAAGTCTTGATCACAAACTTTACAAATTATTTTACATCCATCATAGAATAAATCCGGAAATTCACCGATAAATTTATTCACTTTATCAGCGTACGGTCGTTTTCTACTCTTTACGCTCAACATTATTTATTATTTATTAGTACTCTATGCATCGACCGACAGATAACAACTGAAGTATGTCGTGTCATCGTCATCGTAAACAAGCGCGCGATGGCATTGGTATTGCGCCCGACCCTGAATCTACCATCGCTTGGCCAGGCTTATTGATAACAGAGTATAAGTAATCCACAGCCTCATTAGTAATGAGGCTGTGAATTACTCATTACCATTATCAATTTTATAGAGATTACTCCAGTTTGTCTTGCCTAGTTCAGTTTAGAGCGACATAAAGTCGGCTTTTTTAGTAATTGCGTGACATTGAGCTTTGATTCAAAATATAATTCGATATTTAGTGGTGGGTTGTATATATCTTCTTTAAGCTCGCAAATTAGATTTTTTTACAATGAAACTTTATTATATAACACTAAATCTAATATCTTGTTACTGGAGTTCGTTATACAGTTAAATTGATTAAACCAGTACAATACTAATTAAACAAAATATTACAAAATTGTGATATTTAAATAAAAATGACAATTGCTCTGCTCAATCTGAGCAGAGGACTTTCCACGAGGTCAGATGTGGAAATAAGCATGTGAAAATAATATTTGACAGAAAAGACCAGTAACAATAAGCGTGGTAAAGTTGGTAAACTTCATGAATTAAAATTAAACTAAACTATGTGGTGAAGTTAGCTAAAAGAGGATTAAGGCAAATTCCTTAAATTTATAAATAATAAAAACTTGTTAAATCAATTATTGTTAAAAGTAGGTAACTGTTTAAAAATTGGGTTGAATGAATTATATAAATTGATTTGAGTGTTCGGGCATAGATTTTCAATTTTAGAGCTTTAGAAGTTTCTAAATCTTCAAATAAATCTACACGGTCGTTTTTATTTAACTGATGCAAAATTTTACTATTATCATGTGGAATAAAAGTGTGATATTAAACTTTAAATAATGTTCAAATACAAAGTTTTCTGTTTTATTTAAATGTTCTAATGCATGTTTTTAATTTTATACAAGTCTTACCAATGTAAGCGGCACCACAATCGGAACAGTCCAATCTATACACTTTTTTTAAGTTTGTGTATTTTATTCTTTGAATTAATTAAATTGCTGTTTAACGTGTTCTGATTGTTAAATGAGATTTTGTTTGTATCATTTTTAGAAAAAAATATGTGAAATTTAGTTGCAAATATTATCTATAAAGGGAAAAAGAATAAGAGAATTTGGAATTATTAGAATTATTTTATTAAATGGGAACATTTGAAATGTAATTGTAAGCTAACTGCCTTGATATTTTAAATTTAATCTTTTCAGTCAATTTTCTACAACAACTTTTGAATTGTAACCATTATTGACAGTAATCTGTTTGATTACATTAAGTTCACTATTGTAATTATCAACTAACATTGATATACTGATCAACGTGTTTAAATAGCAATGAAAGACCGCCATTTTGTGTTGATGAGGATGATCTGATTTTCTAGGATAATGTGATGTCTGAGTTGATTTTTTATAAATTTTAAATTCTAATTTATTATTATTTCTCAATATAACAAGGTCCAAAAAATTAATATGTTTATTATTTTCGAAATTTCCATTGTCCCCTTTTTTAGTAGATTTCTTTTTATATAATTTGGAAAAAATACATTTTAAACAATGACAATTAAAAATTTTTACACTGGTTTAGACATATTGATGATATCCTTGTTTTTATTAATGGAAATAGTTCAGATGCTGAAGCAACGTTAGTTAATTTAAATAAAATTCACCCAAAAAATAAAATTAACACTTGAATTAGAGATCATTATCATTCATTCATTCATTCATTAGAAATCATATTCATTCCAAATTTCCCCAGATTGAAAATAAATAAAAAATACATAGTGGTCTTCCATTTGATGTATAGGTACTATCAATGAAATATTAAATTAGCCGGCCCACTTTCAGAGGGTAACTTGCACACCTATTGGAAAGAGAATTTTGTGCTGATTTCAAAAATGTAAAAATATATAGGTTGTTCCATTAAAAAAAAAGGCGCTCCCTCTCTAGCGAGTCCCCCTGTAAATTTCGAGATATTTTTAAAATGTGCACGTTTTGACTACACCACTTCCATAAAAATTTGTCGATATTGACTTTGACCCACAATGAGCAACTCTGTATAATTTTTATCAGTACTTCATCGCAGATTTATCAATAAAAGAGTAAAGCTCTGAGGGCTTTAAGTTTTAATCCCGTCGGTGTCTTATTTTTTGTTTACTATGTGCTTATACTCTATATTATATTTATTGTTTACTTATGGGATATGTGTACCTCAGTTGTTGTCTTTTGTTTACAGAGTAATTATATTTTCATGTCTTGTCTCCGTCTACCTACGTCCTCAGAAAAAAAGGCAACACAAAAATAATATGCGTAACGTTTGTTCCTTTATTTATTTGACAATATCCTGTAGTTCATTATTTCCAAAGCTTTATTTAATTCTTTTATTTATTCCACTTGTTTTTGTTTGAAAATAAGACTGCGCGAATAAAATAAATTTAATCTCGAACTTAGTTTTTAAAAAATTTATTTTATTTTACAAAATTATAAGTTCAAAATTAACACAACAAACTAGCAACGATTTGTCTAGCAAAAGCAAAGGAATAATAGTAACTGACTAGGTTTACAATTCCAAGGTATATATAGTACAACATTGATGAATACAGCAATATGTGCATTCATTACAATAATATTAATCGTGCCATTAATAGTGCCTAACGTGGAAATATTACGTATCAAATCGCCACTAATAAACTACCTTTGTTTTTCAAGACATGAAAAAATCCCTTTAAAAAAAGTTGTTCAAAATGCAATTTGTACCTTACCAAATTTCAGAAATATAAATTTACTTTATTGGAACTTTTTTCAATAAATTACTATATTATTTTGAATTTTTAAAAATCATGTTTGCAAGTTGAAAGTGTTCTAAAATCACAAATATCTTTTCTAAAATATATTAGTATTATGAATAGTAGTAGTAGTAGTAGTAGCTACTTATTTTACTAGGCAAGTAGGCCACAATGGGCCCTTTTTACCTAGGGACCTACAGTTTAGCGTGGACTCCGAACCACGGTCCTCGACTGTCAACTAACCCACCGCCTGGGCCTGCCCGCCTGCACCGCTAGCAGAGTGGCAAACCTCCTGGGTAGGTCTCTTCGACCCTCCACCCGGGCTTGCCTCTCCGCCTGCATCAGGCTAGCGGCCTTCCCGGGATTGTCTGTTGACAGCCTACCGACTGTTAGATGAGCTATCGGTCATCCATCCAATTGCCGGACTCGATCAGTGCTGCTTAACTTCACTGATCGAATATCGAAAATTAAACGGATGTCCATACCTCATCCCCAGTATTATGAATAACTTTTGTTCTTAATATCTTACCTTATTTTCAAAAAAAAAAAACGACTACTGGTGAACAAATTTATATTCCTGAAATTTGGTAAGTAGGCACAAATTGCATTCTAAACAACTTTTTTTAAAGGAATTTTTTCATATATTGAAAAATGAAGGTAGTTTAGTGGCGAGTTTTATACATTGACCGATTCAATTTACTTTTGATATACAGGGTGGTGCGCTTAAATATGATACAAGCCTGTACTACTTTATTTTTTGGCCGATTTAAAAAAAAAATTTGTAATGTAGGGTAACAAAAAACTCTATCTACGTGTGATACTGCTTCTTTTATTAGTTAGGTTAGGTTTGTTGTGAGAGGGTGTTACAACTAACCACCTGGTAGCCAAATGTTACATCTGGTTACCACGTCGTCAAATATAACCGGGGAACCCCCGTGGTACCGTGATTTTAAGTTTCGCCCTGTATTAGGATGACTCTTAATACAAGAGGAAACCAAATCAGGTATTTATGGAAAAGCCTTCACTTTACCTGTCAATAAGAACTATTCTTATTGGCAAGGAAAGCGTAGAAATTTCCTGTGCCTGCGGCTAGCTGATTTTTTTGGGAGGCAAGGGGCCGTGCGTTTCTTGTTTCCTTGAGACCTTGGTTCACTATTATTCACTTCAAATAATTCTATCAACGAGTAGTAGGCGAGGATGAATAAGTAATATAAAAATATATGTTTATATTAAGGGCGCCATCTGCAGTTTTACCAGTGATTACTTTTTCATCCCCCAACTCAGAATCTACAGAATTTCTGTCTAAGGTAGAGACAGAATAAAAAATTAATTAATAAAATTAAGTATTTATTAAATCAACAGCAACACATAATGGTAATTGAGAATTACCGACAAATATAATATATACAAAAATTTATTAAGAGTGGGTGAAACTCGCTCACCGAACACAATCGAAAATAAAATAACTTGCCACACTCCAGCGAAGGCTGACCTGTGATGGAAAGGTGGTGTAAGTCTTGAAGTTAACGTTTTCTCGTCTGGTATGGACACCTAGTTTCCTAATACATAGTCTACCGATGAAATGAAACGTTACTCAAAATTGTGGAGCGCATATCACGTTACAAGTTACAGATGAATTCTGGTCATCCAAATAAAACATCCACGGAACTAATCCTCTGGATCCAAGAATCGTGACTTTTTAATTTGCTAATGTGCAAATATAAATATCCAAATGAAATTGGAAGAGTGTGAAATATAAATTCACAAAAGAAATTCCAGATGAATTTTATTAACGATGAATAATTTAGGAATTTTATTCAAAATTTTAGCTTTAACAGATTAATATTATATTGAATTTTAACAGCCGGCTTCAGACTATGTATTTAAGAAAGGAATAAATAGAAATATATTATTAGAACGTGTCACATCTTCACAAAAAATTAGAAAAATTAATTATTAACTTTTCTTTAAAAAATATACATCTTGAAGAGAACTTGCAAGAAAAATAAATCATTTAAAACTATTAGTATTACCTGATGGTTGTTCACAACACTAGTAAATTAAGATAACATTTCAAAGTTGATTGATGTTATCGATTGTCTGCCAAGAGGTGTTGCCGGTGCAAAGTTGATTATTAAAATGGCTTATCTTCCTGTCTCTATCAAGGAGGTAAACTAGTTTGATATAAAAAAATCAAACTTTATAAAATAAGATATGAAAGTAACTAAAATAAATTCATAATATATCACAAATAATATTTAATGATTAAAATCCACTATAAGAATAGTCTAATGGTACTACATAACACCTGTATTACACAATGATATTTAAATTAATTATTCCCCAAAAGTTGATCGTAACGCCATCTATGAGCGATATAGTTGTCTCCCTAATGTTAGACAACTGGGAAGTTTATGAGACAGAAAACTTTAACAATAGTAGCTGAAGGTCAAACCAACCAAAGGCAGTCGCAACCCTTCTGAAAGGAAAACTATAAACAGCTGTTGCGATTTAATTAATATCGACCTAAATATTGAATATTTATCTACTTAAGGTAATAAATGATTGCATATTTTGTGACACATATTTCTAATAATATTTTCTTTCAGTTTGAAAGCGTTAACTTTGGGGACTGTTATTACAACAAAAGTACTTAAATAATAAACAATATTGGATAATGTAAATATGTACAAGATAATATTAACTTAGATGGTAAACATAATAATTCCTTAATAAATATGAGATCGACCAAAGGTTAAACAGAAATTCTTCACCTACTAAAAATACTCTATTATAAACAATTGGGAACCAGATAGATATTTGGAGGTTATAGTTTATTTATCCTTGTATTCCGGACAGTGACGTTTTTGAACGGAACAGGGGTCTCAGTAGACCCTCCACTGCGGCCATCAGCAGGCCTATTTTGGCTCTTTTTTATTAGTGTATTACATGGCTAACTGGGATGCGTTTTTAACGTCAAGAACTGCTAATTGCTATTAGCGTTTTTTTTTTCAAAAAATGTATTACATATTCATTTCAGCAACCCTTAAAACGCCTTATCACCAAGTTTCATCATATTCAGGCTCACACCCTATGTAACATAGCTATAACTTTATTGCACTAATAAAAAAAGTAGTATCATACGTAGATAGTGTTTTTGTTGCCCTACATTCTAAAAAAAAATTTTTTTGAAATCGGCCAAAAAATAAAGGAGTTACAGGCTTGCATCATATTTTAGCGCAACATGATCGAGTGCTCGCCTAAACATGATCCGAACTTGATGAAACTTGGTGATAAGACGTTGTAAGGGATGCTGAAAAAGAATATGTAATCAATTTTTTTGAAAATAAAATTGCTAATAGCAATTAGCCGTTTTTGACGTTAAAAACGCATCCCAGTTGGCCGTGTACTACACTAATAAAAAAACAGTGTCACACATAGATAGTTTTTGTTACCCTACATTATAAAAAAAAAATTTTGAAATCGGCCAAAAAATAAAGGAGATATTCTTGTATCACATTTAAGCGCTACACCCTGTATTATAGTTTTACACCCAGCAGGACTGATTCCCCTATGCCATTCCAAAATTCAAAATTTTGTATCCATTACACTTCTGTCAGATTTTTCCTGGTACATAGTGTATATGTCGCTAGTTCTGATACAGGCAGTAAAACATTTTCACTTCTAACACCAACATTACACAAAGCATTTACTAGTATTTCCTTAACTGTTCGCGCATTGGTTTACAGCACCCGTTTACTTAATGGAGGTGTACTCTAAATAGCATTTAAAATGCGCATAATATTAATGATTTTATGTCCCTTGAAATCAATGGCTTCGCAACACAAATCCACACGTACTCATTTTTCATCCATAGTATTGTCGACAGTTATTACTATTTATTTTTAATCTCGCGCCGGCTAATCGAGCATTGCGACGTTTGTAGACAAGTTAAATCTAACTGAATAGGGAATACGGTCTAGAACTCGCTGCGCACGCAGACAGCTACCTTCCTTTTCTGTTGGAAAGACAGGCTGATCGAGAAGCCGGTCCCGGGATTTATGGAAATTGCCCAAGTTTTCAAATAATTTGCGAAATCTAACCTAATATAACTAGAGTAGTGCTTCTTGAGCAATAAAGCATTTAAAAAAAATCAGTTGACTAATCTACTTTTAAGACAAGCATCCTTGATTATTATCTCTATTAACACTAATATCAATACAAGATAGATTTATTGGGGTTGAAAATAAAACAAAAGAAGGTTTAGTGCCATATCCCAAAAAAAACAATTATGCAGCTACGGACACGTGTTTCGAAGTTATTGCCCCACATCAGCGTAGCGTAGCTACGTAAATGGATATAGGATGGATAGATCAGGAACAAGAACTAAAATAAGGCTGGAAAACTAAACATTCTTTGTTTTATTTTGAATCCCAATAAATATATCTTGTTTCGTTTGTATATGCCAGGTGGAAACAGGCAGTACACATAGAGCTCTGTGTGTCGACTGTACTCATCGAGGCCCCATTTGTGACACAAGGGAACATGAAGGCACTAATTGAGTACTGTGTACTATACTTTCCAGCCTTATTATATTTCTTGTTCCTGATCTATCCCAACCTAGATCCAATTCCTTAGCTACGATACGCTGATGAGGGGCAATAACTCCGGAGACACGTGTCCGTAGCTGCATAATTGCTTTTTTTTTTTTTTTGGTGATATGGCACAAAACCTTCGTTTTACTAAAATCAGTGTTTAGTTACTACATTATGAAGTTAATTTCGAGCTATAAATATCACTTATATTACATCTGAGTAAAGTAAAATGTAAATTATTTAAACATATATCTTTTGAGCTCTTTATACAGTAAATTTACTGAAAACTCAGTTAAGTGTACAAAGAACAAAGAAAATCTGTTTTAATTACGCAAAGAACAGATTACGGGTGAAACATCCAGGATAATTATATTAATTATTTTAAATGTATTATTGTTTTAGACTGTTGAATCCATCTGGATGTATTTAATGATATAACCAGATTTTATTTTTAATGAAATCAGTTTATTATATGTTGTCATGTTTGTGTAAGCTTAAACTACAGCGAATTTTTAACGGACTATAAGGCAATAGAATTTCAAACGGAAAGAACATAATCAAAAAACAAACTACACTTTTCCAATAAATCTTATTCTTCTGACTTCCTCGGTGACGCCAGTAGTATACACGTTTGTTTCAGGCATTTAAATTAGAGATTACAATACACAAACATGATGCGGAAAATTTAATTAGGTAAAGTAGATTCTATCGATATAACATTAACATTAGTTGAAATTGTCGGAACCAGGACAATAGGTTAAAATTAAACATACTTTGCCTACGTTTCGTTTAATATGCTTAAACTTATTCAGGGCTCAATAGTCAAAAATGATGTAAAAAATTCCACAACAGAAATTTTTTTTTCAAAACCACGTCTGTAGGCATAACAATTACAAGATGAAAGTCAATAAAATATACATATATGTAGACATTAGACACACATATTGTGTGTCTAATTTTTGACATTAGCCCCCCTAGTTCATACTAAATTTTCTAAACTCTAGCACGTCGGGAATGAGTAGTTTCAGTAAATCCAGCATTTCTCGTTCTTGACAATGGACTCAATATCTCCGGGGACATAAGGCAGCACTGATGTCTGGTCTATCTCGTACGGGTGCCTTAGATGGTAGTATAGCACTCGTAACGCCGAGTTATGTTGGTGGATGTAGGCCGAAATTGCATATACGGGGCATGCAGATAGTATGTGCATGAGCGATTGCGGCGCCTGACGGCAGGTCCTGCAGTTGATGTCAGGAACCTCTACACACCACACGCGGCTACGGTAGACCAAGGTGTTTATAACACCATCTTGGCAGGCCATAATGAATCACTCGGTCTCCGACTTAAGCCTGGCTGACATTAGAAAGGCGAATGTCAGCCTGGTCAATAAACCTAGTGTTTCTATGTTCTTATAGAAGACACCATGCTGGGGTTTATGGACGTGCTGCCGAAACAGATTTTCCTGTTCAGCAGCTCTAATTCGGGCTTTCAGGCGATTTGGCTGAAGTTCAGTGACTGATTTTACATCAGCACCTCGCCGACCACCTTTCCTGGTATCGATTGCGAGATCGAATTCATCTGCTGCTTTATTTGCTCCCTTGAACAATCCTGCTACCACTCCTACAGTTTCATGATGTGTTACAAACTGCAAGAGAGGATCTCGGCTCCTGAGGATGTTACATTCCATATTCAGTACTTCGTACACTTCAGGCTCAAGAATCCTCGGTCCACCGTTTACGTGGGAGGTACATACGAGGAACGGACGATCTAGGATGAATACTTCTGTGAATAATTATCATTTTGCGGGTATTTCTGTCTAATTGACGCTGCTTATCTACCGTCCACTTTACTACTCCGATGGAGTAGAGCAGAACCGGAACGGCAAGCATATTAGTTGCAGACACATTGTTCTTCTCCGAAAGTTCGGGATACCAAATCTTTCGAGGTGGTGTCTGTACTTACCACGGAGAGAATTCTTTATTTGTGTTACATCCTGGATGTGCTTCTGTTGCACACCTAGATATGTATAGGTCTCTCCGGCATCCAGATGTCTTAGGAAGCTTCCGTCTGCGAGCTGCACACCTTCAGAAAATTCCCCGCATCGTCCTCCTCTTGAGGTGGACGACTGCACATTTGTTCCAAACTTAGGAAAAGTCCTTCTATCATACAGGGTAACACACACTTTTCTACCATCACAGGCAAAGCTTATAGCTGCATTTAACATAATGTAAATAAACACCTAACAACTAAATGAATGGTAGGAATATAACCAGAACTGAAACAAACGAAAACATAGATCGTGTAGGGAAAAGAACGATAACTTAAACAAGAGAAATATCAGTAGTATAATAGTTATGAGGGCTTGAATTTGGTGATCATTTAGTTATAGTGATCTACTTCAAATTGACGCGAGTATATATCTTCAATTTGGGGGCATGTAGCCGAGTGGATAAAGCGTTTATAACTATTTACTCGGTACTGAATATCAATGGTTCGAATCCATCCTTGAGCAAGTTAGAAATTTTATTTGTAATTTGTTTCGAATTAAGATGGAAGAGAACTGTCGATGGCCTAGATGTGGTTCGGACTCGTCAATAAACTGTAGGGCTTCGTCTTTCTTTACTCAACACAAAATCTTAGGATTTTCTGGGAGTTACTTCGGTGACTTGAGAGGCGGTTAAGAAAACATTTTTTAAGAAAACATTTGGTTCACTAAGGTCGGAAGTCATAGACATATAATGTCACATCCGCTCTTTGTGACCCAGAGGGGAGATATATTGGTATGTATTTTGTTCATATGAAATATCAAATATGGCTGGGCTAATGATTTTTGATTCTATGACTTCTTTATCAAACAATACATCTGTTAGATAGATTTAATAATTAGGTCCTAGAGATCACTCGAAAGTGGAAATTAAATTAAAGGATATTTACGTAACAATAATTTTATAAAATAAAATAATTAAATATATTTTAAAAATATGGACCCAAGAAACTGACTGATATTTCTATCTTTAATAAGATAAGAAAATAAGAAGAAAAGTTAGTTTCACATTCACTCTGAAAATATTAATCCTAAAATGGCAATTTCATTACATATTTCCAATAAAACTGTGTCTAAACTAAATGTGAGCAAGATGAATTGGACTGATTGTGTAGGATACAATCGATAAACTATAAACACATATGTATATAGAAGTATGTTCTTATATAAACACCCAATTTTCTGTAATTTAATACATAATAATATCCAAGGAGACAGGCAGTAACCGTTCTCTCACATTTGTCATATTCTTTTCATCCTTACACGAACTGGGTAGAATAGTTCGATCATTCTTTAGATATTAAAGAAGATGTTCGTATTTCTAACATTAAAATTAAACTAAAAAATGTTGACACATCGAAAATTGCCCGACTAATTTGATATACAGAATGTTCCAAATTCGAAGCTCTTCACTGGTATCTCGCTTATGTAAAGAGATCATTGATTGTGATTGTTTGTGATTTAATTGTTATTAATTAAAATTTCACCACTTAACAAATTAGCAAAATCTTTGATTTTCGCTAATAATACTTCCACCTGTCACATGTTGATGTTTAGTGAGTCATTAACGTGTTGCCAATCTCAAACAGTAATACTATTTTTACCTATATTCCAGTCATTTCATATAAGCACATAAAATTCTAGCATAGGCGCGCGGTATTATATAACATACATTTTGTCAATTTATATATTGCACCGCGCGCCTATGCTAGGTCGCTCTGCGAGTCCAGGTAAAAAAATTGTATGTGCTCATATGAAATGAATGTAGTATAGATCGTATCAGCTAGCTTTACCAACTTAAAAGTGAGGGTCGTAAATTACGGGGGGAACTTTGCAGTAACCTTTCCATTGTAGCGTAATAGAGGCCAGTTTAAAGCCACCAAGAAAATGACGTCATTCACCGCATTTGCTACTTTTTGGTAAACTATCATTGAATGCTGACGCCATATTGATATAGATAAAAACATAATTCTGAAAACAATTTTCTAGAGAGCGTCTTTTTTATTAAAACATCATGTAAACATTTTACAGAAAACAAGTAGTCGTTTTAATTTCCACATAGTCTAACAGCAAAACATATGTATTACTTACACATATTTTATTTAATCGATTTAACTGGGACACATTGACTTCAAAGTCACAATCAGTAAGTTCGGTTGCAATGCATTATATTTTGCTGTTCGAACGAGAGAGAGCAAAATGTAGATTGCTCTATTACCACTAAAGAGCTGTTCCAAAAGTTAATCATATCTATATACTACTTGGTTACGTTCCGTTTACGTAATAAACTAGTTGTCAACACGTAACAGGGAAGGTTCCGGAATAGTAAGTGCTACGTAATAACTATTCCCCATTTTGGTGAGTGCTTGGTAGACGGTTCGTTCCCATTACGTAACGGTCGTTAGTTGTGGAAACCTTTAAAGTTCCACTGATGGTAGCTACTACGTAGGGACTACTAAATGTGCTGCTTGGGAGCCCTAGAGTGCAGAATAACACTAAACTAAGGTGATCAGGACTAACATTCAGTGTTGCCAGATGCGAGTAACCAAAATACTCCACAGATTCACTGAAAATATTCACATTTTCCTCACAGCAGCTTTAAAATCCTCACAGCCTCAAAATGATATTATTTAGACCATCATATTCTTAAAATTCTTTTAAAACAAAATTTATAATAAATGTTAAACTCTTAATGAGTTATTTATAAACAAGTGCCGGGACGCGGCATCTACTGGAGGCCATTTACATTAATTATAATAATTATAACTGCTTCCGCATTGCAACACGGCGGTGTAAGCAGTGCCTGAGAGTATAAAACAACTTATACTCTCAGAAGCAGTGCAGACACCACGAAAGAATTTCTTGCATTCAGCAAACTCCATCACTTTTAATGTCTACACCGTCTACCTCTAGAGTCTAACCAGCTAAATAAGTAATGTTAAATGTATAGTTTAGTCCTTGTAATATAAAAAAATACTTACTTAATCAACATGTGTTAGTACCAGTTGCTTATTGACAGATGTCGCTCTGCGGGATGCGGGACTCGGTGACTAACACTGTCGCAGCATTGCCAATGTGTAGTGTGGTGTCAACGTGTACAGTTGAATTTCATAAAATATCATTATTTATTTAATAATACTGAAATCTTCACCCAATCCTCACAGAATCCCTCTACAATTGGGTCATTCCTCACACATTTCCTCCCAACCTTCCAAACGATCACAATGTGAGCATTTACCCACACATTGGCAACGTTGCTAACATTATCCAGCAAACTGGAGTTAGCTGACTGTGCTTAAACAATCTTGATATTTAAAGACTTACGACGATGACGTCATTAATAATTTAAAAAATATACAAATAAGAAATCTGTAGTTTCAGACAGAGGCGGTTCTACGAGGGATGCTGAGAGGGCACAGGCTCTTTAGCTTTTAGTGCTGCTTTTAAAAATTACATAAATAAATTAGCGTTAGCAGCAAGAAACTGCCAGGAGCTAGGATGTACGAACGTCTCGATTTATATTAATTGAACACCCTATATTTTTACATATTTGAATAGAACGCTTTCTCAAAAATATAACGATAATAATAATAATAATAACACCACATGAAATTACAATAGGAGTTGATGGATCCTATATCCAATACTAAGGGAGATATGAGGCACACTTTGTGTCGGTTAACTTTATTATTTCTGACTCTTCAAAATAGTTTATAAAAAAGTTACAAAATTTAAAAGAATATTTTGAAAATCATACCTACCAAGACAATTGAAACTATTTTTAATAAAATGTATTTTCCATTTTCCATCTATAGTCAGAAATAATACAGTTTACTGGATGGTACTCACACAAAGTTTCCCCCATATTTTCCTTATTGATAGAGATATATATCCATCAACCCCTATATCACTGTACTTGCGAGGAGAAAGCGTTCTATTCAAATACGTAAAAATATATAGTATATTCAATTAAAAAAAATAAAATTAATAACTGTAGCCACTTTATGCGAGCTTCCATTGTTTTTCTAGATGATTTTTAAAATCTATATAAAAAGTCCTATAACTTTTATATTTACCATTTTTTCGCAATAATAAATAATAAAGAGGGGGGAGCTATGAATTCTCACAAAATCATTCTGTGCAGAAGCTGTATTTACCAGCTATTGTGAAATCCAAAGGAACTGTTCAGTGCTTATACGTTAAACTTGAGATTAGGAGGAACCTGAGTTTGAATCCTGGTAGAGCATGGATGTATAGTGATCGATTTTAAAATACCGAGACAGTACAGTTGGCTAGAGCATCGTTGTGTGGCAAAATACGGCTAATCATTCTATCTCTCCTGAGTTTTAGTCTCAGCTGCGACATCTGGCCAATATCAGAGGGAATAGTTGTTGTGTGTGTGGGGCTGTCCTGGTTGAGCGGTGGAATACCAATGAGCTAAACTCTGCCAGGACGTTAATCTAAATAAGACGTTAAAAAAATAATAAAATTGGGAGGTTAACTAATAAGTATAATAAGGTACATTTATTTGTACATATTATGACGTCATTTTGAAATTTGTATCACTGTTATCTCAAAAATGTGAGAGTCAAGGTCTTTTTTATTGCAAAGGGGTAGTTTTCGATATTTTCTAAAAGGGAGTATTTTTCTCTGGTAATTTTTAAAAAATGACGTTGCAAATCTTAATATTGAATCAAAAATTTTATTCAAATTAAAACAATAACTCGTCGAGAACAAAATTATTATGAAAGAAAATAAATAAAATAGCTATACTAAAAATCTTAGCTCAATTTTATATATTTTATTTTATTTTTTTAGCTCATACCTATTTTTTGAGGTCTGGAACCACCCCAGGTTACAGACAGATCTTATGAAAATATAGTGAACAAGTATTACAGTATCCCGAGCAATTTAAGTTGCTAAAACGACCACCATTACTATTTAGGTATAAAAACTGAACGCACTGTATCCTTCAAAGATTTTTAAATTAATTATTCACCATTCACATTATAATTAATACTCTTAATTAACACTACAGGTATTGAATCATTACAAATTGCCACCAATCTGTTAAATCTACTTACAAAGTTAAATGAACAGTTGATGGAAAATTAATTATTCTAAATAGATTAGTCTCTGTTCCTTTAAAGTGGAAACGGGATTCTCGATATTCATCGTCATTGTGATAGAACCAACATAAACAAATACAAAATTAGAAATGGCTGAATTGGATACAAAACCCCACTTATATACGCGATGTCCCAAATCAATCGTAAGGACCTTCATCACGTATTATTTGCTCAAAAATAGGAATCGTATTTTTTATTATAAATAAGAAACGTAACTAAAACACTGATTTGTTAGTATACATAGATTATTTTTTAATAAAATTTTTCTCTTTTTTATTCTGCCTTTGGGGTAGATATGAATGTTTAGTTGAAATTTTTTTTAACTATGCGTTTTTCAACCCAAAATATTTACAAAATAAAAACCTAAATCCTTTTGTTAAACATGTATAGTGTAACGGTCCATTTCTAGATTTAATTTTACTTTCGTTTTATTTAATGCTAATTGCATAATTTGGTTGGAGGTCAACCTTTCTATAAATTCCAGAACCGACTTTATTAATTTGCCA
>JANEYF010002695.1:0-78951 GCA_029963845.1 Rhamnusium bicolor
AAAATCTTACTCTTGACAAAAGTTTATAATTAGCGCATTGAGTATGAAACCATCACTTAGTTTGATTCATGATGTATAGACTGTGAAGAAATAGACAGGAAGTGCATTATTGGCCACAAATCGAGTTTTACGTCTTCCACCGTCTTTTTTAGACCCCAAAATGTTATGAAAGGTAGTCTTTCCTACGTAATTCGCTGGCATTAACACATTTTTTTCTTAAGATCGACAATTGTGACTGTAATGATTTTTTTAATTTACACGTGTAAATAGCATAATTTCAACAAAAGAAATCATTACATCTAAGTGGCTGGGAGAGAGTCAATAATAATATAGGAGTGGAAGGAGGCCATAAGGAGGTTTCAAAAAATGTTCTTATGTACATGGCATTCCAGTTAAAAAATAATAGTTGACCCTGTAGAATCGTCTTGGCTCACCCTGTATATTCGAAAATAATTTCCGATTATAAACTTTTTTGTCTAATTTATTTATCTTTTTAAATCAAGTTTCTAGCTATCATAGTACTCGTCATACGGAAGTCGGACGCACTATTGCCCCACCCTGTAAAGTATAGAAGGTTACTGTGGGATGAGACATAACAAACAGGAAGAAAAGGATAATGGGTGATGACCGCAAAAAATGATGGAATCCGCCGACACGTGTTTCTGGTCACTACTCTTTATCAAGACGGCTATGAGTTGTAAGGATGGGCAAAACAGACAATATTGCCACAGAGGCAACTATAGCTACCTGCGTGGAATTCCCTACTCAAGGTTTAAAGTATCAAAGTATAGAAGGTTACTGCGGGATGAGATATAATAGGGAGAATCGGTTAATGTGTGATGCCTGCAAAAAATGATGGGATCAGCCGACACGTGTTTCTGAGTCACTACTCGTTATCAAGACGGCTATAAGTTATAAGGATGGGCACAACTTAGATTCAACAACACAAAGGAAACCACTGACAGGAAGGAAGTCGCTCATTTGTAGCTGCAATTGAGAGATCCAGTGTTCACAAGACAACAGACAATGTTGCCACGGAGGCAACTATAGCTACTACTACCTATATAGCTACCTATATAGCTATATAGCTACATATATAACTATCTATATAACTACTACCTATATAACTATAGCTACCTATCTATAGCATGCGCTTCGTCATACCTAACCCATACAGGGGTGCCCCGCTCTCATATATTAGATTTTTAGATCATGAAGACATGTAGTTTTTAACATTATTACATGGAGATATACAAGGTGTCTCAATCTCATATATTGGATTTTATATAAAAGATATGTATTCTAAGTAGCCGTCTTTAATTACTTTTAATTTTTTTTAAAATAACCTACATATACTGCTGCTATATTTGATTTTTTATTTCGTATAATTAATTACCCTTATTGGCAAAGCTTGTAGCGTTTTGCGAAAAATATTAACAAATTTCTGGAAACATGTAAAATAAACTAGAATGATACCTCTTAAGTACATAGCTCTCGATTAGGAGTCATATATAGTGAAGTTATATTGTTTTTTATAACCGATACGGGGAAAAGCTGAGCTAGATATGTATACAAACAAGTAAGGATAACTAAGGATAAATAAGGATAAATAAGGTTAAATAAGGATAAATAAGGATGAATAAGTATAAATAAGGATAAATAAGGATAAATAAGGATAAATAAGGATAAATAAAGATAAATGCATAGGGATAAATAAGGATAAACAACGTAAGGATAAAAATAATTATAAAATAAGGATAACCTGCTACTATTTAATCACTTGGTTTCATGCAGTAAACGAGTAAACATGTATACATGTAATTTTGTAGTAAGACATTCTCTTGGCTTAGAGGTTTAAGCAGACACGCCAACATTTATAAAAGCATATCTTTTCCGTGTGATTTGTGTAATAAAACATTTACAAGAATTAATCTCTAAAAGTCATGTACAAAGAGTACACAGTCGACGAGTTGTATAGGTAGAAGGCCTCCTCGAAAAACAGTAATCATTCGTCTGAGATGATTGAAGCATATGAAAGAGAAAATCGTGATGGAAGAATTTTACTTAAAGGAACACATTTATCTCCTGCTGAATGTAACACATGTAAATGAAGAAATAATAAATATGTTTGTGACAACTATAGCACCTGATAAGACGCTGTCATCTATACAACTTGCCATGAGGTGTTCTACATAATACTTTAATAATCATCAACTTAACCTTTCAGTAGTGGCGCCCTGTCTGAGTTACCTTAGTAGTGGCGCCTGGTTTGGTAGACCGTGTCCATTTTTTTAACAAAAAGAATAGACAATTATTATTAAAACAATAAATAATTAATAAAACGCTATTATATTACAAAATAAAAGTTTTATTTCTTTAATATATAGGTTACATTTCAGCAACATCTTAAATCGCGAAATTTGTAATGTACCTAATCAAAATTTTACGTGACAAAAACTTATAAAGAACTAAACATCTCATTGACTGTAGTTTAATTATTGGCAGCTTCTTCAAGTGTATGTCGACAGCTTTCACACATGGGAATAACATGTTCAAGGCATAAATAGTTTTGACATCTTTGACATCGGTATTTTGTTTTGCGATTTTTTTTCCATGAACATATCTTGCAGCGACCTATAGAACTTACAGCGGAGCTAGTAGTTGGTTCTGGAATAGGTATATTACAAACTTCATGAATGCGAAGTTTAATTGTTTTTGGTATATATTCAGTACTAACTCTCACTTTGAGATAAGGCTCAACGAGGTCAAATGCTAATTTTTCAAGGAAATGTCGGCGATTTAATTGTTTTGTAGGATTATTATCAGTATAGATGATAAATGAATTAATTCCAGCAATATTTAGTATACTATAAAAAATAACCATTGGCCACCTATTCGTGTATCTGGCGGTATTGTAAGAGGCAGAAAGTTTGTCGACAGTGTCAACTCCACCTTTGGTTTTATTGTAGCAGCATATTATTTCTGGTTTTCCTGTTTTATTATCAATTTCATCGTCATCATGCATTGTAGATATAAGTAGCACGTTCCTATTTTTTTTAGGAATGTAGGATACTAATGTGCAGTCTTGTCGGAATGCAAACATGGAAGATTGTACAGGTCGATGCTTCCCTTCTACAAATTCTTGCGGTATTTGTCTTTTATTTTTTTTATCGTCCCAACTAATGTTAATTTATTGGCTAGTAAGTCCTCTGCAAGATCACTTGTGGTAAACCAGTTATCGGTGGTTATATTACGACAGGAGCCATAAATAGGACGGCAAAGCCTCTTGACAACATCTTTTGCACTAGTGGAAGCTTCATATGGTCCTTTTGGTTGTTGGCCAACATATACCTCTAAATTGTACGTGTAAAACATTTTCGCATCCACGAGTGCAAAAATTTTTACTCCGTACTTGTTGGGTTTCGAGGGGATATACTGTCTAAATCCACACCTGCCTCGAAAAGCTTCTAGTTTTTCATCAACAGTCGCATATGCTGATAAATTATAATGTTTCTGGCAGTTTACCACAAAAGCCTCAAATAATTCTCTGATGGCAGTCAGTTTGTCTGTTTCCAGCCTTTGAAGTCTGGTACTCTTGTCGTCAAATCTAATATACCTCAGGAGATATCTAAATCGATACTGCGACATTACTAGTCGAAATATTTCTACAGATGTACCGTTGGTTTTCCACAAGTCTGATGAATTCAGATGATTGACTTTTCTCACAGCACCGAAATATAGCAGACCTAACAATGCTCTTATTTCTAGAGCATTCGTTTTCAGAGCATTTCTAGGACGAGTATAATTTTTCTGTACAGATTCTATATATTTGTTTGTGTTTAAAACTATTATATCTATAATAGAGTCGTCAAAAAATAAATTCCATATATCTATCACTTCTTGTTTTTCTTTTGCTGGGCCCTTTACTGCGGGTAATTTTATAATTAAATTTTTTGACCTGGTACGTACATTCTGTGGAAATGTATGTTTCCTCCATTTCGTAGTTTTATCTCGTCCTAAAAAATATGGTCCCATATGCCTAGAAGGGTCAATATTTTCCTCTGCCTCTGTCTCTAAATCCTGTTCTGAGTTACTATCTTCATCCCTTTCCTCAATATGGTCTTCATCCCCTTCATCTTCATCTGCGGACTCTATTTCACTTTCTACGTCTTCTAACAGTTGTAGCAACCTGTTTTGCTCTTTTTCGTAATCTCCCATTACTGAAATCAGTAATTATAGATATATTTCTAAAGTGTTTATAAAGAAAAATCTTACCGGCTAGTTAGGAGTAATAAAAATTCAAAGACGTCAAGTGGTGGCGCACGGTCCACTACACCGTTATCGTTTTTACGGGCGAAACTATTATCCCAACAAACTTGAAAGTACTAACACGTTATTAAGCGGCACAAACGGGAAAGGTACCTAGAGCTACAGCGCGCCCTCTACGAAAAGGCGTGTAAGACACAACTTCAAATAAACGCCCGGTCTCTCAGACACCGGCGCCACTACTGGAAGGTTAAAGAAAATGAATATTACTGAAATATTAAAGTGGACCTCGGACACATCCTAATGACTTAGTTGAATGGATAAGAAATAACGTTAGTCTAGGCCTAGAATATCATATATACATTAATACTTTGCAACACCCCCCGTCCAATTGCTGGCATAACACAATAAGCTGGGGGTTGTACTTATTGACCGGCAGCTCAGATAGCAGGTCGTGAATAAGGGCTTAGATTGATTTGAGTTCTCACTAAAATCTAGGCTGGGCGCAAGGACATCTGCAAGTACCAAATAATTAACAGTTTACTTTAAAAGGTAAAGATGACGTTAAAACTTGATTTCAGAAAGGAAGAAGTCGAATAAAAAAGATATTATTTAATAAAAAGTATAATAAAGACTGGTATGTGTACAATATTTACATTGACTCAGATAGCCCATTTTATTCAAAAAAATCTAGGTGTGGTTGAAGACCAACAAATTAACCACACAAAAAATTATGTTATTGAAACAGGAAAAAAAAATAAAATGTCTGATCTCTTACAAATTTCTTCTGACCAAATATAAACATTCGCTGGGGACGAAGATCTTACGTAACTTCCAATAGGTTAGTCCAGCGAAGAATCCACCAACGGCTAAGCTCTTAATGGGTTCGGTGTCAGTTTGATTCACCACTGTCAGTACTGCAGTTACCCTTGAGACAAAATGCCTGTTGTATAAAATATCCTGCTCCACTCTGTATATAATGATCAGTTCGATCCACCAGTTATTCTCTTCTCTTGGTCCAGGTATTTACATAAAATGGGGAGAGTTTTACGAGATCAGTATTATAGGCAAAACAAAGTTAAAAGCTGTGACGTTTGAATTGTCCAGCTACGTAGACAAAATATGAGTTAACACAAATTTACAGAGTAAATTGCAAACTAAACAAACTAGAATCGGTATCTCACAATATTTTAGGAAGTTGAAGACTTAAACTAACTTAAGTATCGATAAAAGTTACGTTAAATAGAAAAAATACTAGTCCAAGAAATAAACTAGGTGTAGCTATGATAATAAACAAAGTGAAATAGGTATTCACTAAATGTTAAGATATTTTTTACTAAAAGAAGGTAATCTTCAAGAAAATAGAATTTAGAATGTCTGTATACAGACAGACAACTAGAAAGATAACGTAAATAAATATTTGCTAAATATAAAACAATATAATTATTTTCAAATTAAAGGTAAAGTTAAATTAAATTATTTATTAGTTCCTCGGAGAGATGTAATAATGAATTCCAGATAAAGTTACATAAAGATATATAGCTTGACTATATGTTTACTGCAGATAATCAAAAGGTAATTAATTGCCAAATAACTAGGCAGGTATCTTTGCCAGAGAACTAGGCAAGGCTCCAATAGAGCAGCGTTCCTGACTAAATCCTAAGTAAAAGTTCAAGTAAGCATTCGATATTTTAAATTTAGAAAAACCTTACGTTACTGAGGTCTGGTTAGTAAATATATGCACTGGTATAAAATGATCCACCACAAAACAAATGCACCACATTCTCATCATTAGATGATTTTCACAAAGGTGACAAACAAATAGGTTTAAACCAAAAAGGTGTACCAATCTCCAAATATCACCACTCACCACTGTTTACAGAGCACTACCAACGTGGCCAAGTGGCCTAAAACATCAGCAGACAAAGACAGAAAACAACTAACTACGATACAAAATGGCGACATCCGTTGCCGAGTAAATCTAAAATTTACAATAACCGAAAGTTAGTTTAAATTAGCACACGAAATTATTACAATATCAGAGGGATATAGATAAATTGCCAACAAGGCACGATAAATCTATACTAATCAATATTAATGATAGCTGTTCCAAAGAACAACCAAGGTGAACTAATCACCGAAAAGCAAATTCGCCCAAGGCGTAAATTAAGATAATCACGGTACGATATTATTATAAAAATTACCTCAAAGGTACTTTAAATCCATATAGCAACTTTTTAAATAACGATGATCATAAAATCACACGATAATACCAGAAAACATATAAATTTTACCAGATCGCTGAACTAGAGATGTTTTCCTTCTTAACGATATACTAGTAAGAAGAAAGTAGCATCGTAGTGTTCTGCTACCTAAACTAGAATATAATTTGGAAAGAGACAAATATTTGAGAGTATAATATGAGCAATAAAGATAGACAGATATTTAGTGCAAACATCTGCAAAACCAACTGTTCCAGTAGAAACCAGTGACGCCATCTGGACTAGACTAGCAGAAACTTAGTTCATCGTGAACAACAAATAGAATGAAATGGCTTGCAATTTCGTTACAACTTTGCGAAATATCAGGATTATTGAATGCATTTTTTTGTTTTATATATTTTACAGCTTGTTGTATAGTACTTGTTTAGTTATCTTTGATAAATATATGCATGGCTTCTTTTTAAAATAATTTTTTGTATCATAAAAGTGAAATTGAAAAAAATATAATAACCAAGTATTTTTATTTAAAGACATTATAACGAGTGATATAAACCTTTCCTTAGATATAGAAAATTATTGGCGTGTGTGTTTTTACTTTTTATGTTATAATTTTTACTTTTAAGCTAATAAATTTGACAAAGGCCTAAAAAGCCGAAACACGTGTAGAGTTTCTAATAAAATATTTTGAAACATTAAAAAGCAAATTTCCTTCATATATTTAAAATAATAAATTTCAATAAGATTCCATTTCCTAATAACTACAGCTACATCTCGCCACTATTTAAATCACATACTTAGTTGAACGGGTCAATTGGACTTTAAAATCTATGATGTATAAGAAATATTCTCTTTCGATAGTATGTGACGTACTTCCCTGCTCTACACAAAGGCAGAAGTGTCACTTTGATGCCCAACATTACGGAGGTGCTCACGATACGGATATCTCGGGCGCCAGTTTCTGTTTAGAGTGCAGAAACACCACTTTACTCTATCGGCGGGACGATAGAGGCCGGGCAACTACAGTGAAGAAACGGATAAGCCAGGGGTCGGGAAAAAGGCAACTTACACACTACAGCTAATGAAACGACTCTTATTCAATATATTTACATTTATTCTACACACCAATTATTATTTACACTATATATACATCTTAGTAACTATCCTACGGCTAACGGTTCTTACACTACTAGGTTATTTACAACTTATACTACAAACGGTCTTAATTACAGGCGAGCGGGGACAGTAAGCGGGCGTACAAGCGGTGCGACATGGTAATACGGTGATTAAGCAGTGAAAACGGTGACCAGCAATAATGGATCGGCCATAAGCAGACGACGGACGGATACCAGGAGGGGAAGCAAGCGTTAATACAAGCACACTATGACTATGACTATGACTTACTATGGCTTTTACTTACTATACCCTTATTTACTAAACCTTAATACCTACTTCTGTATGCTGGGCTGCTTCCTCTCTGGAGCGGTCGGTGTCGGCACGTCTGGTCGGTACTGGCGGCAGCAACGTACTGTCCTGGATACTCTGAAAAATCCTCAAGCTACTAAACTCTGCCAAAAGCAAAAGTATGATGAGACGCGGTAGTCATGCGCGGAATATGGCAATACGTCACCTTTTACGGACTTAGAAAAATCCCGAATTCAATTTAAATACCTATACCTTTATACTCACAACAAGATTACTTACTATGCTGGTCAGCGTGGTTCTTCAGTCATCAGCTAGACGGCAACTGACTTGTTTGAAAAATCCTCAAGCTACTAAACTCTGCCAGAAGCAGAAGTAGGAGAGCGCGGTAGTCATGCGCGGAATATTGCAACTACGTCACGTTTATCCGACTTAAAAAAATCCGCAATTAAATTTATATACCTATGTACCTCTATACTCACAAGATTACTTACTGTGCTGGTCGGCGTGGTTCTTCGGTTGGCAGTCAGACGGGAACTAACTTGTCTGAAAAATCCTCACGCTGCTAAACACTGCCCAAAAGCAGAAGTAGGATGAGACGCGATAGTCATGCGCGGGATATTACAACTACGTCACCTGTTTACGAGAATAATTCCGCATTAAATTTAAATACCTATATACCTTTATACTCACGAGTTTACTTACTGTGCTAGTCGGCGTGGTGCTTCAGTTGGCGGTCAGACGGGAACTAATTTTATTATTTCCAGTCTCGGAGTCCTTTACGGTAGGGCGGGCACAGGAGTGCCGGGGGCAATATGCGCGCTTCGCGTTTCGCGATTCACGTACTTCCTGCAACTCGGCATATGTGGAATGTCTATACAAACAGATCAACACTACCTATCTTATAATTAACAATTATACTATTATTAATGAGCAACTGACAAGACCACTATTAAGGACGCAGTACTACAATGTTTAAAATATCTTTCGAAACAGACAAATAGCACCTAGTTACCTAATTTAATTCTACAAAACAATCACTTCGTTACAAGCATAATTTATCTGATCTTATTATGAAATATAATAAAAAATGATAATCTTCGTATTAGTGGTATAAAAGCCCTGCGTTGGTGTATAAAAGTAAAATAAAAAAAATGCTATTAAAATCTGTTTATAGCCAGTACTAAGACGTATTCGATAAAAAAGTTTACTACGCTCCTGTCTAATGAATATATTTACTGTATTGAAAATTAATAGTACCTATTTACTGTAATAATACATAATATGCATTTGATATTTCTTTTAACTATACGTGAAAGCAAAAAAATATTAAAATGTTGTATCAGAATAAGTAATAATTGTATAAGTTAATGTACACATTAATTTCCTGTTTCCTGAGCCGTTTACTTTATATTATAATTTATATACAAAAAATATTAGTCTAAGAGGTAGAAACTTATTTCCTGTAATTTTAAAAATAATTGTACTGTAAATACTGCGCACCTTGTACATGCATATGTTAAAAATATGAGTCTTTTTGATGAGGTGTCTAAAATTTCACTTTAATATACTGAAGGTCGAATGTACTATAATATCTTATCATCAAATAAAATACTTGTAAACATACGCTCCTGACAATAATAGAGGCTTTTTTTTAAATATATGCTTTAATTGTAGCTGTTTTCAAATTATTAATTAATTTAAAAAACTCCTAAATTCTACACGCATTTGCTGTCATCTTTGATTTTTATTATTTATTACCTAGGTGTGTAATTTATTACCTTTTCTAATGTCCTAAGTGGTAAGCAGCTTTCTTATGTGCATAGAGTATTAAAATTGAAATAAATTCAATTAATTATTATAAAGTTCAGATTTTTTTGTGTTTCTATTCTTTAGTTATAATAATCTTTTATATATCCTTTGATTATGTCGCTTATTTTTGTGAAAAATGATTTCTTTGTTTATATATTGGTGTAAATTAATATACATATTATTTCCTCTTCCGACAACTCAGTTTTTCCATGAAACGTTATGAAGTAATGATTTTTGGTTGAGTTTCGGCTGCGTCCGTCTAATAGGTAGGAACTCGTTTCTGTAATTTTAGAATAATAATTATCGTGCATCTTGTACATTTATGTTCTAAAAGATATAGCTCCGATTTGATGATGTGTGTAAAAATTTGTATCGATAGACTGAATGCCTAATTTTTACTACATGCATTTTCAGCAATAAATAAATTATCATTTTAGGTCATCGTATTCATTTAAAACATATGATCCAACACGCTCTGTTAGCCGTAAGAAGTTTTATTAAAAAAATATATTATGCTTTAATTTTAGTAATTGGAAACAAATAACCATCTTTAATTTTTTATTGCCTATGCTCGTATATAAGATTTTAGATCATAAATACATGTAACTGGATTATCCATCTTTAACATTATTACATACAGAGTGTCTGTATAATATTAGTTACTATGATGACATCCTATATTTACATTACATTTTAGGATTTAAATTCATAATGATATGTAGCCGTCTTTAATTAATTTACTTTTTATTTTTTAAAATACCCTACACTGAGAGAATGATTTAGTTGGGAGAAATAAATTTTATTTCAACTAAATAAATGATTTCTTTGTATTTGGCGAACTAAACATTTAATTGGGAGAATTAAGTCATTTATTTGATAAAAAGCCGAATATTTAATATTATCAATTAAATCAAAATACTTATTTGTAAGAAATATTTGTTTCTGAACATTAAATATTTATTTGTGAACATTAAACATTTGTTTCTGAACATTAAATATTTGTTTCTGAGCATTAAATATTTATTTCTCAGGAATAAGACTTTTTTACAGAAAATATTCACTATAAAATTTATTTATAGTGAACAAATATTTATTTCTCAAAAACAATGAAAATTTCGTATATTCATTAATATTAAATAAATTGTTAATTTTTGTTAATAATGCTGTTTAATTTATCTATAATAAGAAAACTATTTCTCCTCGCACCTGCTTTGGGTATCCACCATCTTATATATTATTTAAAGAATTTGTTAAATAAATCTCTGCGCCAAAAGGATGTCATAGGTTGTTTTTTTGGAGAAAAAACAATCTGCACAATCTTTTTGCTACGCATGGTTTATTTAAAAAAATATATAAACAATTTATATAGAATAGCGACTTAATACCCAAAGAAGGTTCGAGGACAAATTATACGGATACAACAAATAAATGAATATAGAAAGTTAAAAACATTTCTATTCAAAAAAATACATATAAAAATTTTTACTTACCTGGTTTATATTTGCAAAATTAAAATTTGATTTATATTAAAAAAACGTATGCCTGACGATTTATTTACAATACGATGTATTAAAAAATCAATTTTGCTAAAAATTATAGTAGATGTTTTTTTCACAAGTTGTAAAGCATATCGTCGGTCCACCGCCAAAACAACTAATTTTTCAGAAGGGAAATAAAGTTCAATTTGTTGTTAAATATCCAAAGGTAATTTATTTATAGGTATAAGTTTCCTAGTATAAAAATATTTCAAAAATATTCAATATTCGCATTTGCGGTTTTGGCACTGCAGACTGAAAAAAATATATTATTTTCCAACAGAAAAGTCGAAATCGGCAAATTTGCACATTCGATGTTTTGTCATTAAAGCAACGTTATGGTAGGTATATATTTGCGAAATTAAAATGTATTTTATATTAAAAACATATATGCTTCATGAGTTGTTTATAATAAAATATATTCTAAAAAAAAATATATAAATCTGGATTTCCATGTCAAATTTTAAGAGAAATTTCAGGAAAATTGTAAATACTAGGAAATGCAGCCGTTATAACCGCTTATTCCTAGTAAAAGTTTTAATTGAATTGATGCGAGGATATAATCTTTAAAATAAAACGTAAACGAACAAGAAAAAAATAATACAATGAAAATTACTGCGAAATATCTTATAGATTGTATGGTAATAATAATGTGAAATAATACAGTCTATGAATAACACCTAGTTAAAAAAATAATCTATTTATTTTTATGCAAAAAAAGAAAGTAATAAAAAAGAACATCCTAAACCGATATATTTGAGTACAGATTTTTTCTTTTATTCTTTTCTTATTTTGACTGTAATGTGCTTAACTGGAACTTTTCAAAAATACTAAATAAGTGAGTTTATTATTAACTTAGAAATTATAGTAGAAATTTCAAATAAAGACTAATTTTCAATTAAGTCTTTACCACTTGTTTATTGTAATTTTTAATTGATGTGTCAGGTTAAGGATACAGACAAACAAATGTCTATGTTAAAGGTAAACAAAATTAAATATATGAAAAAATATTTACACATATTTATTAAAAAAAAATAACAAAAATAAATAACTCTGAACAAATTTTCACAACTAAACAGTCTTTGGCTAGGTTAGGTACTTTAATATGCTATGATAAACAAATTACCACGTACAAACATTAAAAACTTACATTTAAAAGTTTCTTTGAGGCTTTCTAGCCCCCATATTCTTCTAATAAACTATACATCTACCGAAAGGGACACAACACTTAACATAAAGCGAAAAAAGGGAACAATGGCGTCTTATTGAATCTTGTCTAATGCGCTACCGCGGTTTCGCCGGTAGAGGGCCAACATTTAGTTCTCAGAAACACATTTATTAATGAGGAATAAATATTTCTTATTAGAATTAAATATTTATTTCCGCTATTAGGGTATAAACTTTAATAGTAAATATTTCTTTCTATGAAATAAATATAATGGTGGAATAAATGTGGCAGATACAAATGTGTCATTCATGAGTAAATTTATTTCTTATAAATAATTATTTAATTACAAAAAAATAAATATCAATAGAATTCCTGAAATAAATCATTTAGTTTTGTAAATTAATCCAATCTTCGAAATATGCTTATTATAACAAAATTATGAAAAATATTTATTTGTCTGAATTAAATATAATGCAGAATAATAAATATTTATTAAATTGAAAAAAACTAAGGCTTCTTAGTCATTTCAAGCCAGATATTTCCCTCAGTGAGTGAGTTTATTATTAACTTAGAAATAATAGTAGAAAGTTCAAATAAAGATTAATTTTCAATTTTCTTTACCGCTTGTTTATTGTAATTTTTAATTGATTTGTCAGGTTAAGGATACAGACAAACAAATGTCTATGTTAAAGGTAAACAAAATTAAATATATGAAAAATATTTACACATATTTATTAAAAAAATAACAAAAATAAATAACTCTGAACAAATTTTCACAACTAAACAGTTTTTGGCTAGGTTAGGTACTTTAATATGCTATGATAAACAAATTACCACGTACAAACATTAACAACTTACATTGAAATGTTTCTTTGAGGCTTTCCAGCCCCCATATTCTTCTAATAAACTATACATCTACCGAAAGGGACACAACACTTAACAGAAAGCTAGAAAGGGAACAATGGCGTCTTGTTGAATCTTGTCTAATGCGCTACCGCGGTTTCGCCGGTAGGGGGCCAACATTTAGTTCTCAGAAACAAATTTATTAATGAGGAATAAATATTTCTTATTAGAATTAAATACTTATTTCCGCTATTAGGATATAAACTTTAATAGTAAATATTTCTTTCTATGAAATAAATATAATGATGGAATAAATGTGGCAGATACAAATGTGTTATTCATGAGTAAATTTATTTCTTATAAATAATTATTTAATTACAAAAAAATAAATATCAAGAGAATTCCTGAAATAAATATTTATTGAATTGAAAAAACTAAGGCTTCTTAGTCATTTCAAGCCAGATATTTCCCTCAGTGTACAGATACTGCTGCTATCGTTGATTTCTATTACGTTTAATTAATTATTCTTATTGGCAGAGTTTGTAGCGTTTTGCGAAAAATATTAACAACTTTGTGGAAACTTATATAAAATAATTTTACCTAGAGACATATGACGTCATCCATATACTGCTTTAAGTGACACGTCCTAGCCTGCAGATTCAAGAATACAGCGGTATTTTATTGCGTGACATATAATTAATTACTTTTTTAACGCTCTCATTGGTCGAGCTTGTATAAACATTCAATAGCTATACCTCCATCGGTTTCTTTATTCTTATTATTTCTTTATTTTTGACATAATTAATTACTTTTTAACGGTTCTCATTAATCAAGATTACTACTATTCACATCCCTAGCAGCTATTTTTTTACCCTAGATCTATGTCACTTAGTCTCTCCTCTTAGTTATTATATTAGATATCAGTCGATAGTATCAAAATCTCTCCTCCGTCGATACTAAAAATCAAAGTCCTATGCTATTAGCCAAAAGCCTCTGAGCTCCTCTCTCATCCGAAATCTAAGTCCTATACCATTAGCCTCTGAGCTGTCCCTACTTCGATACTAGCATCCAGGTCCCAGGTTCTAGTTCCGTCTACGTACATACCCACGCGTCCCCCTGTACGCCTCTAGCATCCATCTTTAGCCCCAGATCTATACCTTCTTGGTATAGTTCAAAGCATCTTATCTCCTCCCTTTTAGCTAGCATCTTAGATATGTCTATAGTATTAGCTATAATCTCTTCCTCTCCTAATACGAAAAAAATATAAGTCCCATGCTATTGGCCTCTGAGCTCCCTCTCCCCCGATATTAACGTCTCCGGTTCTACGATCATCCCTAGCCAATCCCTTGCACCTACCCCCTCCGTGTCTAGGACTAAATCGAAATCGATGTTGACAATTTGGGTTTTGACGTAGTTCCATAAGAGCCCATGTATTTTCGTTTGTTACCAAAAAATTTTCGATTTTTTCCCATAAGAGAATACATGGGAAAAGTGCGCTAGAAGCGGCCTTACCCTACTGCTTGTGACTAAAATTAACAGCGTGTGGCGCTCATACATATTGCTTTTAATCGCGCAACAGAAAGCGTGGAGAACCGTAAATCACAGAGGACTTGAAGCAATACATGAGCGACCCACGCTTATTAGTTGCATGAACCTAAAAAATACTGTGAACTGAAAAAAATATTTTCTATTTTTTTTTTAATCACGTATTTAACGCCGGTCTATTTCCGCTACCAAGGTCAATCATCGACGAAAGGAGATAAGCTCATCTGTACTTGTATAAACACTGGCACCCCCAACCTGAACATTTAGCCAAACCTCCATTTTGTTGTGGGGTAGGGATCTTTAACGTGTTGACATCATATATACATGAAACCCACAGTTTTACAGATGGTCACGCGAGTAGGTCCTCTCATCCACTATATCTCATCGACTTGGTATCCAGGGATTCAAACCCGAGCCATCTGTGTGGAAAGACGGTCTACTGTCCTCCACACCACCAAGCCGATTATTTTCTAGTTTTTAGTGCATTTTTAATAAAAACATGTAAAATTTAAATTAATTAAAATTATTTAAGTACTTCAATAATAAAGCCAGTCCTCTGTTACGAGGATCACCCTGTATAATTAGGAAAAACATCAAAATTAAAAAGAGAGTACACTTACAATAATTGAAGTTGTTGATTCAGGTTCAACGCTGATGTTTTCATTTATAGGCGTTTCGTCCTTGGTAGGTCTGTTGCAGGGACGAACTCAGTGACAAAAATAGGGGTTTCATCTTTGACTTTACCCTTACTTGAGGACTTGGGTTCCATGATGATAGTACCAAGTTTATAAATTCATTTTTTTTTTCTTTTTTTTTTTCATCATTTATAGGGTGGTGTAGTAGAGTGATCGCACGGAGTGAGAGATCTGGTGACAATTATTGGAGGTTCTTTTGCTTCGGGGGTTGACTCAATTGACACTAAGTTAAAATCCTCAAGACGGTGAGGTTTTCGTTGGGGTAAGATCATAATAAACAAGGAGACCTAGTGGCAAATACAGGAAGTTAATTGCTCCTTATGCTTGACTTTCACTACCGTGGTTGTCGCATTTTGTGAACAAAATTAAGTTAAAGATAATTTTTGGTTGAGTTCAGTGTTGCTGTTCTTGTTTACCGTAGGACCAGGGAGTAACACTGTGCCAATCATTGGGGGGTTGTTCTTTTCAGTACGTATGTTTTCAAGGATCATAGTACCGATATGAAAAGCTATTTAAGTTAACAATTCAAATTCACAAATTATATCAGTTTGGTTGTTGGGTTGAGTTGGAGAAGTCCTCGCACGAAGTAGAGAATTGGTGACATTATAGGAGATTGTTTGCTCCTTGGGTGGACTCCATTGAATCAAGTCCCCCAGACTGAATAATAAGTTAATATATTTTCTATGCATAGTTCAAATTAAAAAAATTTTTGATAAATTTTTAAATTACGCGGGTTTTAGTTACATTTTTAGTTGGATTGTTGGTGAGTTGTTACGAAACAATGTGGGCAGAATTACTTGCACTTCTGACCAGCTGCCAATTGACAGTTGACATGTATTAAGTTAATAGAGTACATCCATCAATGAGGTTAATTCTTTTTATTAAAATTAATTGGGAAATTTCCGGATTAATTTCAAATGTGGGTGGTAAGTATAGACTCAAAATGTGATTGTTTTGACGTAATCAGCTTTAATATCGATCATTGGCGTACAACTTTGTAGGTAAGATTGGTGTCGATTTTTCAAAAAAAAAAAAAAATATATTAGGGAGTTTCTTTATAGAACTTTTAATTTTAGATTCGTTTTCAGGCATCTTCAAAAACCTCCTCATATAAAATTTTAACAAAATCTTCTGTTCGATCCTTCTGTTGGTTAAATATTTTATTCACATATTTATTTATTTATTTTTTCTCCTTAAATATTGGTTTAGATGCACAGTTCTTTATTTGTTTTTTTTTGTATTCCGATAAATGTCCTTGTTGATTTGTACTTTTTGTACGCGCTTTTCTTTTGTGCTCTCTGTGTCTTTCTTGCCAGAATACGAGAGGACACGGGAGATTTTTATGACCACATTGTGAGTCCGCACGCATTAAATTTTACTTGTGGTTTTGTGAATTATTGAACAATTCTAAAGACCCACCTGTGCATGTGCATTGTGCATACAAGTTCAGCAGCATTAAAGACAACTGGCCGGCCAGGGAAGCCCAGGGAAACAGCAACGTTAAACGTAGGAGACATTAGAGCACAATAATATTATAATTGCATATTTTTACATTTTCTGTCCTTACGAACAGTCCTATGGTTTTAAAACAAATTTAATTCTGGAGTGGGTTGGAACCTTTGATGTGAAGATAACACTGACGTAGTTTTCCACGAAACACCAAAACACTATATACTGCACTCGACGCACGTTTCGCCAACCAGGTTGGCATCATCTGGAGATGATTAAAACTAAACTTATGCTAACAATCTACCCTCAAAACTCGTCATTTTTTGGAAAATTTCGAGCAGGATTTACTTGTAAAATTGTGCATATGTTATGTCACCATTTTAATATTTTTAATTTCATTTCTTATTTTTAACAATCGAGTAACGCTCTTGTCGTTTGAATTTAATATGCGCATGTGTGAACCTCACCGCTTTAAAACTGACACTTTAAAATATTTCATTTCATTAATTCAATTTGTTTCTGTCTATTGTAAGGGACACTCACATAGTTGTCAACCTCCGCGAAATATTATTTTGCTGAATTTAGATTTTGATTGATTTGGTGTTTTAATAGTTTTAATATCCAATACCTACTAAAAATCGTTTATAATTTAACTTAAACACAGTGTCTATTTGATTTATTTTTCACATTAAATATTAATTTAAAATTGTGGTTATGGCCGAAAAACTTAAAAAAATATATTGGTATTAGAAATATACAAGATAATCATATTTCTGAGTTACTTCAACTTGTAGAACAGTGTAAAACCGATAATGCATTACTTTCTCAATTTGTACAACGCTATAAATCTATTGAACAAGTTTTAGAAGAATTTGAAAAATTACACAAAGTAGTTACTGAGATTTTGTCTTTCTGAAAATACCGATTTAACAGAAAACGATCTAGTTCGAACAGAGTTTCATAAGGCATATTATGCTGTGAAGGTATATTCAGATTTGTTTGAAAATAAGACGCACGCTCTTGAATAAAATCAAAATATTGATCCTGGTGTTTCTAGTTCTAAACCCCGTGTTCATTTACCAAAAATAAAATTAATCAAATTCACGGGAAATATTAAAACTTTTTCATCATTTATTGAAGTTGTTAACGCTTTAATTCATAAAAACAGCTCACTTTGGAATGTCGAAAATTTTAGCCATTTACACTCATGCTTGAAGGTCCACCAAAGAATTTAATTCCATATTTACCCTTAACAAATGATAATTACATCTTACATAACCGCATATTCTAATTTGATTAAGAGATACACAAATAAGCGTTATTTGGCCACCTCAGATTACAATGAACTTAAAAATTGTCCGCCTGTCTCCTTAGAAAATCCACAATCGCTTCGTGCATTATTAGACGCATTCTCTGAAAATTTATCCGCTTTAAATAATCTACAATTTAACTCAGAAAATTTGGATTTTCAGTACTTCAACTTATTTTTGAAAAGTTGGATGAAACTACAATTTCACGCTTTGAATTAAGTTATGCTTCAACCGAAATGCCCTCCTACGACACTGTTATAGAATTTTTAGAAAAACAGTGTAGGTACCGCATACGACACAATTGTTTTATCTGCTTTCCCTAAAAAAAGGAGGAATAAAAACTGTATTCAGAACCACATCAATAATAATATTACTATCCCGCGTTCATCCTTCACATATTTTACAAGTACTGCTAATACTTTATGTTCTTTATGTAAAGGCAACCACTTACTTTTCAAATGTTCTGCATTTTTTGCAAAATCTCCGCAAGACCGCTACAATTTTGTAAAATAAAATAAGAACTGCATTAATTGCCTTAGCCAAACTCACAATTTCAGAAGGTGTAATTCGCAAATTAATTGTCATAATTGTAATAAACGTCATCATACACTGTTACATTTTAATAATCAAGGTTATAATAATAAACCACCTAATTTTACAAATTTAAATACATTTACGTATTTACCTAGCACGAGTTGCAACGTTGCAGATAACGCGGGCAAATTAGAAGATTGCTCGTCCCGTACTTCATATACTACCCCAGCGCCGTGAATTATAATATATCTCAGTCTATAAAAGGTTTACAACACAAATACAACACAAACAAATATTTTACTTTCTTCTGTACAACTTCATATTTTAGATTCCAGGGGCAATTATCAAAAAAATGCGCGCACTTATTGATTGTGGCTCGCAAACTTGCTTTCTTTCTAAACATTGTGCAAATAAACTGGGTCTTAAACCTTACCATTTATCGTTAACACTACATGGTTTAGGGAAAATGCAAACTAATTTATGTTTTGCTGTCCAGTGCAGTATTATACCAATTGATTATTTAACACCAGTTTTTAATATTGAAGCAATAATTTTAGATAAAGTATATTCACCATTACTTAGATCATATATTCCAATTGATAATTGACCTCATATTTCAAATTTAAAACTTGCAGACAACCAATTTAAGCCTGGACCTACCGACATTTTGTTTGGGGCAGACATATTTTCTAAAATATTAAGAAACGGCCGCATCACTAGCGATAATAAAAATCAACCTACTGCAATCGAAACAGTTTTCAGGTTTATTCTTATGGGCAATGCAGAAAATAATAATTCTCTGCAAATTAATTCATTTTTCACTTTTGTAGAATGTCAAACATTAGATAAGACTTTGAAAAAAAATCTGGGAAAGGGAAGAAATTCCACATAAAAAACTTATTTCACCAGAGGATGAACTCTGTGAAAACATTTTTATTTAAACCCATATACGAACCGATACCGTAAATACATGGTAAATTTGAAGATTCTAAACAAATCTCAGTGCGTCGATTTGTTTGTTTCGAATGTCGTTTTTTAAATAACCCACAGTTACACGAGGATTATTCATCTTCTTTTAAACAAGATTACCTTGATAGTAGTCATTGCGAATTAATTTCAGACAGTTACAAAATAATACTTTTTATATACCTCATCGCCCTGTATTTAACCCACTATTACTAAATTAAGGTTTTTTTTATGGATGTCAAAATATAACAACACTGTTTCGTTGAATGATACTTTACTTAGTGGTCCTAAACTGCAACAAAATATTGTAACTTTATTGTTGGAATTTCGTATACATAAAATAGTTTTTCCTGCAGATATTAAACAACATTTTAGAAATATTTTAGTTAACCCGATTCATAGAGATTATCAGAGAAATCCTGTGGAGATTTAATCAAAATGAACCGATAAAGGAATACTGCTTACATACGGTTACATATGGTTTAGCATCTTCGCCATATTTAGTCATTCGTACGCTCTTACAGTCAGCTGAGGATGAAAAATATAATTTTCCTTTGGCTGCTCAAATTCTAGCCAAAAATTTGTACGTGGATGATGCTATATTTGGGTGCTCGAATAAAAAGGAGGCTCATATTTTATAAACACAATTAATTTAAATTCTGCAAAAGGCCGGTTTTGAATTAGGAAAATGGACATGTAATTATTTAGATTTACTTTCAGATTTACCTGAAGATCACTTATATAAAGCTTCACTTTATTTTGATTCAAATTCTGAATCAAAAAAAATTTTGAGCCTAAATTGGAACTCAATGTCAGATGTTTATTCATACGCTGTACAGCCAGTTAACAAAATATGCTCTAAAAGAAGTATACTTTCGGATTTAGCACGTATCTTTGACCCACTTGGGTTTTTGAGGCCTGTTACATTTTTTGCAAAATTGCTTATATAGTATTTATGGGAACAAGGTATAGGATGGGACAACATACCGCCTGAAAATATTTTAAAACTCTGGGCACGGTTTAAATTTTAATTACCACAACTTTCAGTTACAAATACCGAGACATATTTTTAATAATTTTTATACTTCTTGTGAGCTACATGGATTTTCGGATGCTAGCGAAAAGGACACTTCAGCAGTTGTATTTGTGAGAATTTTTGAAAATGATATAATTTATACGGCATTAGTTTACGCAAAATCAAAAGTTGCCCCACTGAAACGCTTGTCCATTTGTTGATTAGAGCTTATGGCGAGTGTTTTATTGTCAAATCTTATGACAGTTGTTCTAGAAACTTACCGCACTAAAATTAAATTTAATAATATTTATGCATGGATAGATTCGTCTGTAGTTTTATCTTGGTTAAGGTCTTTTCCACATAAGTGGAAACTTTTTTGTCGGAAACCGCGTTGCCTTAATTCACGACAAAACTGCGCCATCAAATTGGCATCATGTTCCAATGTTACATAATCCTGCGGACGCAGCATCTCGAGGCTTAATGCCCTCTGAACTACTTAATCATACCCAATGGTGGGTGGGCCATGAATGGTTATCTATACCAAATAACCAATGGCCCTCTCCTCTTTTTGAGTCATCTCCCACTACTCATGAGGAAGAGAAAAAATTTACTTTATCAACTTTTGTCACTTTAAATATCATTGAAACACTCGTAAATAATCATTCTTTACTTGAAAAGATAAAAGGGATTGTCGCATATATTTTACGGTTTATAAACAACACAAAAAATGAGCACAGCAAAACCACTAGTTTCTTTACAAATCAAGAATTATATTCCGCTCTAATTATTGTTATTAAACATTTTCAGTACTTGCATTTTTCTGCAGAAGTTTCACTTATAAAAAAGGGAAAAATTAACTTCAAAAACTTGAAAATTAAAACCATTTCTCGACAACAACAATATTTTACGGGTTGGCGGGAGATTACATTATTCCAAATTATCTTATGAAAAAAAAAAATTCCCATTTCATTGCCAAAATGTAGACTTACTGATTTAATAGAAAATTACCATAAACATTTTTTACAAACGCTACAATTTTTATTGACAGTTTTGGATTTTGACGGCAAAACGGTCAATTCGAAATTGTTGATAAAAAAACTTAGTTGTTGGCGTTTGAACCCGACGCCATTGCAACTCCCTATGGATAACCTTCCTGCTGTCCGCATATCACAAGTAAAAGCATTCGCTGAAGTGGGAGTGTCCTTTTGCGGCCTCATGAATATTACCCTACAAAAAATGAGAGATGTAAAATCATATAAGGCATATGTTTGTTTATTTATCTGTATGGCAACTAAAGCTGTCTATATTGAGTTGACTTCCGATCTCTCAATTGAGATGTTTCTTGACGCATTTCGTCGGTTTATATCCCAACGGGGGCGCTGTTCTGAAGTTTATTCAGATAACGGAACTAATTTTGCAGGTGCAAATAATTTCTTTTCCAAAACAATGGAAACCGCTGCCGCTGAAGAAAAGATTAAGTGGCATTTTAATCCTCCATTGGCGAGTCATATGGGCGGCCTTTGGGAGTCAAATAATCTCTGTCTTAAAACCCATTTACTACGTGTGATCGGTTCTCAAGTTCTTACATATGAAGAACTTTCTAGTATTGGTACAAATTGAGGCTGTGCTTAATTCGCAACCACTTTGTCCTGTAAGCTCAGAACCCAACGAATTTTCTGTATTAACGCCAGGTCGTTTCTTAACCCTCGAAGCAGGACCCGCTTTAGAGATATATCTGTCCAGGGCGGCGAACCTGATAGCGGCATTTTCGCCCCCCTGAATGTGAACCAAATATTGATAAATTAATTATTCTCAATTAATATGAATTTTACACCACTTGTTGATTTCTTCCATAACTAAAACTAAGGACTATGTAATTTACATTTGATCTTTGTAGTTTGTTATGTTTTAAAGCTAGAAAAATATTAAAATACCTTTTTAAAAAAAACCATATTTATTTTTGAAATAAAACAAGACGTATAGTTAAAAGACGCGCATGACCCTGCATGAACTTGTAGGTATATAGCTACTTGTTTAAAATAGGAACTGCAAGACATAACATGCATGGACATATCTGAGCGTTTTACTATATAATGAGTCATCTTTATATGGCTCCGTGGTCTAGAGGTAACGTACTTGCCTCGAAACCTCGGGGTCCCGGGTTCGATTCCCGGTCGAGGAACTGGGATTTTTCTGTGAGAGAGATTAATCGTAGTATACTCGGATATTGGATGTGTGTCCATTGTCTCTAAATGTGTAGCCCTCTCCCACACAAAGTCATTTCAGACCTTCAGGGATAAAGGGGGTTGTAATTTCATGTGGTGTTATTATTATTATTATTATTATCTAAGCACAATTGTGTTATTATTGCAAATGCGTCGGTGCCGGTGCTAACATATCCTTGAAGTATGTTTATAAATATTAAAAACATTTAACAGTTTAGTTCGGGATAGCGACCTTTGTATGTTTTGTCAATTTCTAAATGTAAGTACTTCTGCAAATACATATATTAAGTGGTAAAGAATTATTTTAAAAAGTATTTTCCACAATACGTACTTACACATTTTTAAATAGTTTCTGTATGTTTGTTGCAACGGATTTGCTATTTGTGGTTTTCGCCGCGAAAAATGTTAACAAAAAATCCATCTTCAAAATTCAAACATTTTAGATAGCTATCTAATTTAAATATTTAATTTTTATATGTTCGTTCTGGTGGTTCGCAATTTGTCAATTTTATTGGGATCCACCACACCTAAAAAAATTTTTGAAAAAAATCCTACTAATTAATAAATTAAAATTTTGTGTAGTAATAATCATAAAAAAGATAAAAGAAGAACAATCTTCAAATACGATTAGTCGGTGACGGTGGCTTAGTCAGTCCCACAATTTAAAAATATCTGATGTGGCCAGCACAACTTTCTTATACCAGTATATATCGTCCTAATCTAAAAAAAATCATTCTATTTAATTCTTCCCTTACCTCAATTAAATTTTAATAGCGTCCCTTGAAATGTTTCATTAAAATTTTTAAATAATTATCAGCGTCATTTGATACTGTCACTAATAATTTATGTCATAAATATTAATAATTTTTTTTGTTACTGACTGACATTTTTGTAACTAAATTAGTCCTTTCAAATGTAAAACTGTTAAATTTATCCTAACCCTATGAGGCCAAATGTGTAAAATATCTCAGTTGACATTAGCTTTACTTAGGTACTTGGAAAATATATTTTAATCGCTTGTATAGTAAACATAATTTATAATCTTTCATCAAGAATATATTTTTTGTAAAGTCAAATACAAAAAAGTATGGGTCCCGTGGACCCCCATTCAGCTAGCCAAATTTGCTCATTACCAAATTTATCATTGTCTTTGGCCTTTAGAATAAGTGTACCAAATTTGAAAGCTCTATCTCGAAAACTGTGGCTGCTATCGCGATACTACAGACATGTGGGCAGATTTTTTTTTATAAATTTATATTTTTCATTATAATTCGTCGAGATTCGTCCAAAAATGTAATAAAATTTTTTAAAATTTTTTCCAGAAATTGTACCTTTTTTTTCTTCTTTCATTCATCATGTCTCTTCTGGTTGCACCACATTCACCAAATTTAATGTGTCATCTAAAATGTTGTTGACAATCTTAACTGCCAAATTTGGAAAGTCTCTCATCAGTATTTTTTGAGTTATTGCGGATACACACATACACACACATCCACACACACGCACGCACGCACGCACGCACACACAAACACACACGCGCCCATACACGCACCAACAGTCATCATTCGGAAAATAGAATGGGTTCAGGAGGGTTCAAAACGTATAAATAAATCAATATCTCGAGGTAAAAAAATCACAATTACTATACTTTCTTATATTAGGTATAAGAAAGTAAAAATGAAATGCATAGTTTTAATTACTAAAAGTATTTATTACTTTTTCCAAAAGGGGAGTTGAAAATTAGCCAGAAACATTAAGAAATTCGTTTTTATATTTAAAAATAGTTTAAGTAGGTAATTAAAACTAGGTAATTTATTTTTCAAAACTGGGAGATAGATTAAGTCACTGACTAATTGGATTTGAAGATTTTTCCAATTTTTGTTTTTGGCAACGCCGTGGCTTACTTTAACTAGCGTATTTAACATTGTTTAATTTGTTGTTTTAGAATGTCTGACGCGCAAAGGAAATTGTCTGGCCATCAGTACAAAAAGCGAAGGCTAGAGAAGGAAACCCAAAAGCAAAAACAAGCTGGTGCTCTGCACAATTACTTACAGGATAGCTCCGGTAGTACCATTAGTATCAAAACAAATATCTGCAAAAATTCAGATAAAGAGGAAAACACGAAATCATCAGAGAGTGTTGGTGACCAAGACCAATCAGTACACGAAATTTCTAAACCAACTTTGTTACCAAATGAAAGCAGCCTACCAACTGACACAGCCTTGGCACTTACAGAAAGCACTAGTAGCACTCTACCTCTACAAACTTACCCCACCCTACCACGCACGGAATGCACTGTACAAACTTTAGGTATAGATCCAGCATTATGGCCCAGAATTTTAGGAGATGCCGAAAGAAGTCTTTTAGTACGACTAAATTATTGTTTAATTACAAATTTCTTTATAATGGCACTGATCGAAAATTTAGCGCAAATTACTATTCTCGAAATTCAAGAGATGGAGAGCAAGTTATAAGAGATTGGCTAATGTACTCCACTTCAAAAACTGAATATATTGCATTTGCTGCAAAATTTACGGCCGTGTGTCAAGTTGCCTTTCAAAAGGTTTTAAAAACTGGAAGCACATCGTTGAAACTTTAAAGGATCACGAAATTTCTAAAAATCATATGCAGACTCAAAACTCCTGGCTGAAACTCAGTCAAAGGTTAAAGTTTCTACAAACATACATCCAGCTGCCCAAAGAGTTATTAACGCTGAAACGAATCACTGATATGAGGTGCTTCTAAGTATTGTAGCAATTACTAAAATAGTTGTTTAGCGTTTCAAGGTACAAGTGACAAGCTGTTTGAGCATAATAACGGCAACTTTTTAAAAATAGTTAAATTGCTATCTGAATTTGACCCCGTCATGGAGGAACACATGCTTAAAAAAAGAGGAAACTAAAGCTCCCTATCTTGGAAAAAACATTCAAAATGAGATAATAGACTTGCTTCACGAAAGTGTAAAATCGCATATTATTACTGAAATAAAAAAAGCTAAATACTATTCCATAATATTAGATTGTACTCCTGACGTTAGTAAGGTAGAGCAAATGATCCTGATAATTAGATATGTTTCCATCAATAAGTCTGATTCTGATTCAAACTATGTCGAAATAAAAATGGGCGAAAGCTTTTTGATTTTTTACCTGTGGAAAGATCTACAGGAAGACAATTATAATTGAAGAGCTTCATGAAATGAGACTTAATGTGCAAGATATAAAAGGGCAGGGATGTGATAACGGGGCTAACATGAGGGGAAACAATGCAGGAGTACAATCTAGAATTAGGAATTTAAATCCACGAGCATTCTACGTTCGGTGTATTAGCCACTCGCTCAATCTAGTAGTAAATGATATGGCAAAAGCAACCAATTTTTTTAACATATTCCAAAAAATATATTTATTTTTTCTTCTTCTACTTTTCGATGGGCAATATTTTTACAACACGTCCAAGGATTAACATTAAAACCTTTGAGTGGCACTCGATGGGAAAGCAGGATAGAAGCTTTAACGCCTTTAAGATTTCAACTTGGTGACATATACGATGCTTTGCTAAGCATTTATGAAAACAGACATCGATATCTCAATAAGAGATGAAGCTTCGGGTTTGCTAAGTTGCATTAAACAATTTAAATTTTTATGTTCAATAGTCATATTATATAAAATTATAAAGCAAGCTTATGCAAACAAAAGATTTTGATTTGAAAAAAAAGCACTTAATCTTCTAGAGAACTGCAAAAATTTCTTTAAAAATCTTCGATCAGATAAGTCTTTCAATGAAATTATTGTTGACGCAAAAGAATTTGCTGATGAAATTAACATTGAAGCCAACTTTGAATCAACGCCACGATAATGCGTAAGAACAAAAAAGGCCAACTTTTCATATGAGGCAAGGGACGAACCAATTGAAGATCCCAAAGAAAAATAGAAATAGAATTTTTCTTCCATGATATTGATCAAGCATTAAACGCGCTAGATAGTCGATTTGATCAACTCAATCAAGAGGCACTGATAAAGATTTGCAAAGATCTGGAAAATATTTTATCTGGTGGTGAATCAGCTGACATTAACGGTCTAGAATTAGTAGAGGAAATTTCTGCAGTTTGTGCACTTTTGGGCAAAAAAAGAAACTCCAAGTGATGTTCTTAAAATAATAACAATGCTAAATTTTGCTCCAAATCTTAGTATTGCCTTAAGAATACTATTGACTATTCCAATATCGGTAGCAAGTGGAGAAAGAAGTTTTTCCAAATTAAAATTAATAAAAACCTTTTTACGCTAAACTACTACGAAAAAATCGACTAAACGGCTTGGCCATTTTGGCAATTGAACATGAAATTGCTGATCAAATAAATTTAAATGAGATAATAAAAAAATTTGCTGAATTAAAAGTGAGGAAAAAATATTCTTCTAATTATCACCAAACAAACAATGTATTATTGTGGTTCTATGTATTTACCTTTTGTTTTCTATTTAGGTTTTAGGTGATAAAAATTTTAAATCGTAATAGCGGTAAAATTGCACCCTGTATGTTTAAAACTAAGTAAATATTTTTAAAATATAACAACTAGGTATCTATAGGTACTTTAAATATGCGTTTTTATTGCAAAATGAAACCATCTTTTATTAAAAAAAAACAAACTTTAAAAGGGGCGGAAATTTGTTTTTTGTCCGGGGTGGCGTAAACGCCAGAGCGGTCCCTGTTCGAAGCTTTGTCGGTCATACCAAAACCAGGTCATTCTAACGTAAATTCAGGACATTTAACCCGTTGGCAGCTCATGCAACGTTTACAATTTGATTTCTGGAACCGTTGACACAAGGAATACTTGTATAACTTGCACCAACGAGCTAAATGGCATAATCCGGCTGATACACTTGTACCAGGTAGGTACTCTAGTTTTGCTTAGAACTGATAATGCGCATCTTTTGTATTGGCAAACTGCTAGGGTAGTCGATTTACATTATGGTCAAGACGGCATTGCAGTACGTACAAAAAAATGGACTTTTAAAACGTCCAATAGTCAAACTCTGTCCGTTGCCAAATTGCTAAGTTAATTTATTTTTTTCCCTTATTTTTGTTTTGAAACAGGTTTTAAAACGGTGGGTAGAAATGTTCCATCCTTCCGTTGGTTAAATATTTTATTTACATATTTATTTATTCTCCTTAAATATTGGTTTAGATTACATGGCGTACATATAGGGTGTACAGTTCTTTATTTGTTTTTTTTCCTTTATATTCTGATAAATGTCCTTGTTGATTTCGACTTTTTTTACGCGCTTTTTTTGCTTTCTATATCTCTCTAATCGTATTATAATTGCATATTTTTACATTTTTATCCTGACCTATGGTTTAACAACAAATTTAATAATAAAAAAACAATCCACTATATCCGAAATACCAGCTCTCAAAATACACTAAATAGGCCATGGAAACAACGTCATGACTACAGGCAAACGTTAAATAATAATTATTAACAAGAACGGTAGCATTAAATAAGTTAAATTTTATGTAGTAATTTGTTGAGTTGTTATTGAAAAGTTCTTAATAAAGTTATTCATAGATATTAAAGTTGATTACGTCAAAAGAATCACATTTTAAGCCTGTACTTACTACCTAAATTTGAAATTATTCCGGTTTATAATATCTGAGATACAAGGGTGTACTCATTAAAAGTAAATCACAGTATATTAGTCATATTATATATGTTCTTTTTTTATTGTTTTTCTTATATAATGCATATGTTTAATCTTATGTTTACTCATGAAGGTATAATAAAAATTATAATATCAAAGTATTCTAACTGAGAGAGAGAGTAAAAGTTAATTTACAAAATATTAATAAATATTAAATCTAAATAAGTCGAAATCCTCTCAATTCATTTAATTGAAGTTTAAATAAATGTTTGCCAACACACACTTCTTAATGATTTATAAATTTGTATCATAGTAGGAGAAGTGATTATGATTAATCTTTAATTGCAATTGCACACAACGGCCTCAAGAGGGATTTCCATTTATGTGGTAAAAATCCTTTACTAGTGGCAATCGCAATTAAAGCTTTATTTCAACAATTAAAGCTTAATCACTTTCTCTTAATATGATGCAAATTTATAAATCATTAAAAAGTATGTGTTGATAAAAATTTATTTAATCTTCAATCAAATAAATTGAGACAATTTCAACTTGTACCTAAGTACCTAATTAAGTATTATTTCTAGTATTTATTACTATTTTGTAAATTAATCTTATATTCCTTTAATTCATTTATTTTCTTATATTGCAATTTTTTTGAAGATATCCAAAAAGCTACAAATATTTTATAATTGGACACGCTCACTTTAAAAGATATGTTTTCTCGAAATAAGCACCCAAAAACAATTTTGTAATTTTGTAAATTTAAATCTGAATGGTATTTCCTTAATATAACAATTTCTAAAAAAAGTATTTAAATATAAATAAATACGTGTGTCTCCTTTACTGATATAACTGAAAATTAATGTAATTCACACAAGTAAAATGCATACTACAGAAGTAATCAAATATTTGCAGAGAGAACAAAAATATATTGCAGTATACCTTTTATGGACTACATTGGCTTTGTACATGATAACCCTTTTATTGCTCCCATTTTCTTCCAAATGAGGAATATGTATCAAATTTGGTTCGACTCCAAATTAGTAAATGCAGTTTTCAGACGGCTATGAAATGTCAAATATGGTTCGGCATGTAGTGACCGCTGAACACGTGCGCCTGATTGCAGTGGAACAACTACAACCCTTCACCTTGAAACTAACCTAAGGATGCATTTGAAAACTACGAACTTTGTCATAGATGATTAGATACTGATAGATGTCTGGATAAATCATGGATAATTTTTTACTTCTAGCTGACTAGAATAGTGGTTATAAAATCTGAAATAAATAAGAAAATAAGTAGGTAAATACATTTTTAGGTAATATACTGGTTAGAATATGTTGTAAAAATAATGTTGGTGAATTCATAACATAAGTTAAAGTTACCTACAGTAAAATGTTGTTCTTTGGGGGAAGCCGTCCACACATTTCTATTCACACGTGATGATGAGGAGTAAATCTGAATTGAAATATTTAGTTCAACCCACTATTTCAGTAATGGGCTTTTTTTATTTACAGTCACAGATACATATTCGTTTCAATACATTCACCTGAATATACACCTGCATAATTAATTGTATTATATCACATAAGATTAGAATTCCTTAAAATTTTAAATGTATAAAAATGTACTTTTATAGTGTAAAATGAAAAACAATATAAACAAGATAGGTAGATGTTCAATAATGTCTGAGACTCTCATTAATTTATCTAAAAGGCCCTATGCAAAAAATATAATGTTGGAATTTTTGGAATTTTTATTTAATACAAAAACAGTATACAAAACACTTTTTTTTATCTTTTACAAAAGTTATTCAACATTAAAGTTTGAATTAGTCCATTACGTGTGCAAACATTGCAGGCGGGGAATATCGATAAGGTGACGTCATTGGATAGCAGGCATCGTAGTTACTAATGAACACAAAGCAGTCAAAGCACGTTGTTAAACGTAAACAAATGATGTTATTTTTGTTGTAAAATTTTAAGTGAAGCAATTATGATGATCATTTCTTCTAAATTATCATCAATCATCATATTACTAGTGTGTGAATGTGTGAAAATACATCAATAAAAATGTAGTTAAAGTAGTTAAAAGTTAAAAAGTGTAGTTAAAAGTTAAACGGAATCCAAAGGAGTTTTGAAAAATAAGTTGTGTTTTTGCATACAATATTAAAAACAAATATGCAAAGACAATAAAAAAATAATATGTGTAAAGTTCCTACCACTTTATTTAATTTTTTATTTTAAGGATAATTGATTTTTGGCTCTTATGGTTATTGAAGGCTAGTGAATACTTAATTTTACAAATCTATCCAGTGTTAAATATGCCCTTATGGTTTAGCAAAAAGTACTCGGCTAGCTATTTTATGCATTAAGGAGATCATGGTGGGTTTCGGATATATCATCTTTTCAATGTGAATAAACTACACGAAAATGTGATAGTAAAATGTAATGATCCCACAGAGGATGAAAATAAAATAAATTTCCCCAACAAAGATCTAAATTCAATAATGGACACATTAATTAAGTTTCAACAATTATTTAATTACAAGTTTCGTATAACTGTATATGAACATCAGCTAAATGTAAAAGAATCTGAACCGTATAAAGGAAAAACGTATCCAATTCCATATGAATTTAGGGAATAGGTAGGAATTGAAATAAAAGAAATGCTAATAGAAGGAATAATTGAAAGATCACATACTACCCAGATAGCAATTGTACATACAATGTTTGTACAATGTATATACGTAACTCTGGATTACGGATATCCATGAATATGCAAAGTTTTTCATTTGTGAACCGGCGTTAGATACAATGTGCGTCCGTCAGATATCCAGTGTATATACATTTATGGATATGGAACGTATATACAGTATATGTACATTAAATGAATGTTAAATGTATCTAACCATTAGTGGATTACTATTCACATACTTAACCTTATTTGATATTTTTTTGATATTCATATGCATGTTTTATGCATGCATATTGTAAGGGACTAGTAGATAATAGATTAACCAATTCTGGATCACTTATGAAACGAATGTAGAGATTAATATGAATACATAAACATTGTTAAGAACATTCATAAGCAATTTAATTGGAACATAAATGACGTGCAAGATGGACCAAATTTGATGGGATTTGGGAGTTTCGGATATAAGTGATCCTATAATAAAACTGTTATCATATCTATGGCCTACTTTTTTTGAGACAAATTCAATGATGTAATCAGATTTTCTCTTTTTATTTTGGCGTCGTTCAATTTTTTCCATTTGAAGTGATTTTTAAAGCTGGCAGGTTGAGAGTTCCTCGAAATATTCTATTGTGTCCTGTGCAATTTCCAGAGGATTTCAATTAACCTTCTGTAAATTTTCTACTTTCTTTAATTTTCAGGATATAATCTAAACTTCATTTTCGTAAATAGAATGCGTCATAGAGGTAGAAAATTTACAATGGGCTCATTAAAATCCTCGTAGAAAACTGCATAGGATACAAAAAAAATTAGTTCGAGGAATTTTCATTTAAAGATTTAAAATTCACTTGAAATGAAAAAAAAAATAACGTGAAATCAAGAAAATCTAACATGTTATTGAATTTGTTTCTAAAAAGTAGGCAATTGATGTGCTATCAGTTTTATTGTAGAATCACTTGTAGGTATCTGAAACCCAGAAATTCCATCAAATTTGGTCCACCCTGTACTTTTTGCACAATTCGAGTCAATTAAATGCGTCACAGTAGCAATTTAATGATGATGGTGAAATAGTATAAAAACAATTGCTTCCATCACTGGGGGCTATTGATATGCTGCAATTATCAAATCAACAAATTATAGAATCTCTTAATTTGTTATTATTGCTTCCCAATTATTTTATTAATTGCATTTTAGCACACAAAAATTATTTATTTTTTATAGTAATAACAATGCACACCTGAAAATTCAATAAAAATAAATTGTGAGACATACTTTTAATTTGCAGGAACATGCTAACGATATATATACATTAAAGAATTTCTAACGATAGTAGTACAATTATTAGTTACCACGATACAACTGTAAGCAAAGTGATTAATGACAAAATACATATTACATATAGTACGCAAATAACATAGCAGCAATCCACGCAATTTTTTTAGGAATAAGCTAGGAAATATATATATATATAACAAAACAATAAAAAATAAGTGTCTAATAAATATATTATTTGGATACTTTAACAAAATATGTACACATACATAAACTAAATAAAATAATACAACAGGCCAAAACTCGAAAGTCATGACTATTATTTATATAAACTATATAAAACAAACATTTAAGACTGTTTTCACCAACACAAAACTATTAATTGTTAAACTGTTTCTCTCAATGATAACCCGAAACGAAAACTAATAACTCATTTTAAATAATATTCACAATGGGGTATTTTCCCATTTTTTTTATTTGAAAATTAAAAACTAGAGATAAAAATAAGACTCGTGTCTTCTTTATTTTTTCTGTTTTCTCATTCAAACTGAAAAAAAATTAGTCAAAATTTTGTGACGTCACTAAACAAAAATTTAAATAGCGTGCCAAATATAGTTATTTTTAGGGTATTTCATAATCTTCAGTTGTATGCCATTTTACAAAATTTGACATTTGACGGTAACCTCATTTTTAGTTTGTTTATTGTAAAAATATAGCAGATAAATTATCTAACCTACCTTCTACATATTTTTTTCATATTTGTGTGCTTTTAGAATGTTTTGAAATAAATACACCAACAAAAATGCTAAAACAGGAATCATAACAGAATAATAGAAGTACCATTTTGCCAAAGCTACAACAAATTTTTGATGATTCCCCTAATTTTCGCTTAATAACAGTTATGAAAATTTTTATCTTTAATTTGAAATCTTTTATAGTAATAGTACATGTAATATATCTTTTCAACATTAAAAATACAAAAAAAAAATATTTTCAAAATATAAGCATTTTCACTTTCATTTCAGATTAATGAAAATGCCCCATTAGTTAGTAAAATTAGAGTAAAATCTGACGTCTATATATATTTATTAATAGAAATAATTTAGTGATTTTTACGAAATTACTTTTTGTTTTAATAAAAAAATTAATACGTGAGATTTGATTGTAACTTTATCTACTAATTGTGCGTTTTATTTAAAATGAGTTGTTTATTTTCATTTATGGTTTTCATTAATGGAAAAAGTTTAATTATAATATATAATTTTATGTTGGATACCTGGTGAAAACACGCTCTAAAGTATTACCTCATGTTATAAGCTCCATCTCGAGAATCAAAGTAACTTTATAAACAAAAACAAAATACAATATTTAAATATTACAACAGTTATAAAATAAAATCCACCTCGAAAATCGCAACAACCGTTATTCACGATGATTCTTATTTTTCAGCAGACTTGATTACTTACATTTTACCAACCAAGACTTTAGTATTAATATTATATCCACCTCACTCGAGTCTTCATATTTTTTTGTCATTCTAGCAGCATCTAGGAAGAAGTTTATTGTTAGTAAAAATGACAGTACTCATCATTTTTACTTATCAGAAATCTAAAACTACATGAAAATGTTATTATTTGCAAAAGAATAAATTATCGTTGACTGAAAGAATAGGGAAGATATACAATAGGGTGGGCCGAAAAAGCCATTTTTTTATTTTTTCTTGAATTTTCAAAACTAATATCGTAAAAAAGTTGTGAAATAGGGTACTTATGAAGCTGTATTTTTTTAAAAATTTTTGAAAAATATTTGACCGTGCCCCAAGGACTGCAAAAGGACTTGTTTTTGAAAATTAAATCGGTAATAATGCCAAAAAGTTAGGTAATTGTGTTCTTGTTACACAAAAAAAATTGGTTGATTGTCTCAATTTTTAGCCGCGCCCCATATCCTGTAAAATGACATAAGCTTGTTAATGTAAGTCTGATATTAAGTTTCGCTTGATTAAAATGTAGCTCTCAGCTTAATCAAATGTTTTCAGACACAATCAACTTATTTTAACTCAGATAGTTCGTTGTCAGAATTATTTGATCAACCCAGAACTCACCGCGGGGAGGCTGCATATCGAGTTCCGACCGCCCTCCTGCCCTTAGCACTATTAACTCAGAGAGTATTGTCCCTTAAAATCAAATGTTGGAGGCTTCTTTCGTGCATCCAATTTAGCTCTGATATAACCATCCCTTGCAATATCCCCACAAACACTTGCTGAAGCATCTGTAATTATCTTCACACATCTCTCTACCGCTTGTGTGTGGCATTTGCGATTTTTTAATAATCTCTATTAATTCTTCATCTGTAATGGACATAGTAAGAGGTGGTTCTGTGATTTTGCAATCATTACAGTTAATCATGTCTACATAATCAGAGGCGTCGAAATTTATTATTGGTATCTTGAATACGCGGATACCATCAACTCTCTCATTTCTTGCTTTTAAAATTCGTCTTAAAGCAAATTCTCTTATGTGACTGCTTTCGTCAGTGAGCATTGATAAAAGCAAATTTTCGAAATGCGCAAAGTATGTGTTGTTTGTTAGTACTTTATCAATGACTTCCTTGACATTGTCAGGAAAGGTCCTCGATAAAGCTATAAGGTTCCAAAAATGTCTAGCCCCGTAGTAACACTGAGGCTGGGTTTTGATTTTAAACCAAACAGGAGCGTATACTGTCAGAATAAACCGTGTGAGCAGGAGAAGATTTTCAGAAGGATTCTTTGTGGAGATATATAAACGAAATATTCTGTTCGCAGTCGTCAACCACCGAGCATGTCCTAATTTTCCTGGATTATTTTTGGCTAATTGTTCAGGGCAGTGGCCATCTCTAATAGCACAGCAGATTTGATAGAGATATTGCTGATCTGTACTTAGGTCCAAGTGTTTGATTTCTGGTAACACAACATTTATTATTTTGAACTCAACCACATTACGTTTCTCACATTCTGCCAAAAATGACGCAATTGGCCCTGAGGAAGATTTTGGCAACGTAGTTTTGCCATCCAAATCTTGTATCAAATATCTCAGTGGAAGCTCGTTCGCATGCAGCAGACATATCATCCATTGAAGAGACTTACCAAGTTTTACCTCCATCAAACGAATTGCTCCTGCTTTCCAACCCGTATTCACATTGGTACCATCACATCCAATGACTTTCAGATTTTGAATGTCTACCGACTTATTTTCTACATAAGACATTATGTTGTTGGCAATATTTGCTGCATTTACAGGGGTGTTAGCGTTATGTGACCAAAATAATCACCTCCTGGCTCTTTAATTAATGCAATATGTTCCTCTTGTACCAATACGCGTCTCCCACCCAACTGTGTTAAAGTTCTGTCCTTGCGCCCATCAAAATATATACTATTTACTATTTCGTTACTTTTCTCATTTGCTTGCAAAGATTTTCTATTTTTTGATACTTCTCTGCGAATTTTATTCTTGTCTACTATACTTGTTCGATTTTCTGTAGAGACGATACCAAAATCTTCTAACACTGCTGAAGTGATCTTTGCTACCGCCCTATTTGAAGCTTCTGTCAGGTCTGCCATTTTTGCGACATTAGGTAAAGCTAATCTCATTTGAGCGGCTTTTATAGGCAAATTACATTTTTTTTTCTTTTCCAGTGAATAAGGTTCCTGGCAGTCTTCATCTTTTTTATCGGAATCTTCCTCGTATTCACTATCACACTCACTCAAGCTCAAGCTCAAAATGTTTTACTATATTACAGGTCCGGATTTACAAAAAGAAAAAAATTGGGCCCTTTCGAGTCACTGGGGGCGCGGCTAGATATTTTCGGAAAATTAAAAAATAAATCTGTGTCATTGTGAGTCCCCAAGACAATTTTTTTTTGCTATTATTACACAAAATTTGCAAAGAAAATTTTTCGGCCCACGCTAATATACAACCTTATGGAGCGAAGTGTAATTGGTTTTAGTCGAGATTTTCTCACTCTTGCATCGGCCGTCGAGTGGTCGTGAAAAGAGTGATAGCTAGTACAGACGGGTGAAGGACAACACTACATATCTCTTGTTTCCATAACGATGATCGGTGTGAGAGTGAGTAGGTCTCGATCCAGACTAGGCACACTTTGCTTCTAAGGTTGGATATGTTCCTTATTCCTTCAATAAACTCTATTATTAAAAAATTTCTATTACTGCAGTGATTTTTTTACTGTTAAGGAATTTTTTTGATTATTTGTTTAATTTAAAAATGATAGTTTTTATCATTTTCAGAAAAATAATAAAACAAATTTTTAAATCAAATGTTTCCTTAACCACCTCTCAAGTTACTGAAGTACCTAATTGAGAATTAGGTAGCTATTCTGAGAATATCATAGAATTTTGTGTTGGATAAAGAGAGATGAGGCCCTAAAGTCTATTGTGGAGTCCGAACCATATCTAGAGCTTCGACAATTCCCTCTCTCATCTTAGTCAAAATGTTAAAATATACATAATTAATGAGTATGAGTATACTTACTTATAATACAGGAGGCACATAACAAATTTTTAAAAGCTAGTTATTTTTATTCCCTCCCAACCAAATAAAGTGCCGAGCTTATTTGAAAATTAGCGGTACATTATGTTCTTCGTAACGTCTTTAAGATCTGTACCTCCAAATCGGCTAGGTTCTTTCGTCTAAAAAAATGAATGTAGGTAAAGTAGATACATAACTAAATAAGGCTTAAAATACATTTTTAAGTAATAATAATAATAATAATAATAAAGACCACAGATAATACAAGTGTTTAAAATGTCTAAATAATTAATTCGTGCAATCCGATTGCAACACTTAGGTTAGCAAAAAATAGGATGACATTAATTAAATTTCATAAGTTTAAAGTTATTTACTTATTTTGTTTGACAAAAATATATTAAACACTTGAGAAAGCAAGAAAAATATGACGATGATGCATCATCTATATGCCATTAGAGATTAATATTTCAGTCAAACAAACAATAGATTTTTAATTAATATTTTAAAGTAATGTAAAAATTTTTTACGTTCAGTAAAATGTCCAGCATCTAGCAAAAGTAATAAAAATATCAATATTTAAATGTGATTATGCAACAATAATGTGCAAAGCAAATAAACTGCTCCACACGAGTTAGAGATATTGTGAAAAAATATTTTTTAATTTTCTGCTGATACGAAACAATATTTTTTTTGTTCTCTTTTCTGAAAATCACGAATATCACTAACTCTTATCGAGAAGTTTATTATTATATTAATCAACAATTTTATGTAATTTTTGTGGAAGCCAATCTATAGTAATAAATAAGAAAATGTTCATTGTTTTCTGTACCTTCCGTTAAACTTTATCATGTATTTCTATAGAAAATTAGTAATTTCAACAAAAAATAGAAGGGCTGGCCTGAATTATATTTTTTTCCTCTTTCTCCAGCAAAGCAATTATTTTAAAATTGACCTTAAAAATGAACGTAAAAAATTTAATATTTGTTGTCAGAAAATATTTGTTCTTATCTGATTTCAAAAAGTATTGAGGACTTAATAAATCTTCTCCATTTATTAATGGGAATTTACACATTATTTCGGCTTGTTCTCCTTTAATTTCATAGGCAGCAGATGTTTTGTTTTGACTATTTATTAATAATGTCACCGAGTCCACCAGGACATTTACTTTCAGGTTTAATATACCCAACTCTTTCAACACCTCGCCTCTGAAATTCTGAAAAATTAAGATTTAGTAAATAATTACAAAATATAAAAATTATCTATTAGGAGGTATATTTCTTGCTCACTTAGAATATCAAATAAAAACACTGAGCTATATCAGAATAAGAATAAGGCAAGAAAAACGTTCATTATTTTTAAATGTGCTTCATTGTTAACTCGGAGCCAATATTGGACAATAAGCAAATGAAAAAAAGAAAAAATACAATATGACACATCTGTAGCCATACCAACGGCCCTGGTAATATTTTGTTCATACAGTATAACGGTGTTATAATTTCGGATAAATTTTTAAAAAATGCTCAGTCTATCTGCATACTGTATCTAATACAAACAATTGAGTGGCATGTAATTTTTATACAAATGTCTCAAATATTTTAAACGCATTTCTTAAAATATTCATCAAGTAAAGCAATATCCCGCGAATACGATTTCTTTTCGACATTTCTAATTTCATATTGTTCTTTTGTCTTCAAGACTTTGTTATTCCCATCCAAATTCCAAAATAGTAATATAAACTAACATCTAATGTTTTGGCAGAAGTATTATTAGGAGTTTTTAAAAGTGTCCTTGGATCTTTTGGTAATTTATTAAATGCCATCTCTTTTCGTAAAATAGTAAGTAATTTTCCCAAAGATGATAATGTTATCTTTTCTTCTACTGTCCAACTGGCGGGATTAGTAGAAAAGTTATGTGTGTTTACTGAATTATCTAAAATATTTGTTGATTATGTTTCATTATTTATCAAAGCTAATATTTACATCAACGTCACTAAAATTATAAACGCTGTGTAGAATTTCATCATAAATGTTATTAATTATTGTCTAACTGTCGAATCAAATAAAAATTATTATTATATGTTATTTGGCGTAAAGTCATTATTATCAATTATATTCGACACATTTTTATCATTTATGACTGGGTGCTCAAGAACTGAAGACAACTCTCTTGAGATGATGGATGAACTAGGATTTACCGAATGTTCAATTATTTCTAACGACTGCAATTTATATTTCTATGATAACATTGATAACGTATGAATATTTTACGTTCCCTATTCTGCATGGTTCAATTTTAGATTATACATTGAAAGTAAACGTAAAAAAATCGCACCTATAGATAAAAAATATAAAAAACACTTAGTCAGAACGTAAACTTACTTACCTTTTATTTAAGCAATATTTCACTACACAGAACAATAAAATATTTGAGCAACAAAGCGTCACACTATAAGATAAAAATGGCATAGGAAAATGACGAGACGAATGATGGAATCAAGCCGATCTCTCTGTCTCTATCCTATTTTATCGGTCGTGTTGGGTGTGCGTATGTGCATAGCAAAGCTAATATATTTAGAAATAACGTTAATATGGATATTCAGTGTTTACTGAAATTACTAAGAAAAAACTGCAAGGCAACATTTTTTGTATGTCAATTGAAGGCAACTTCAATATTCTGTTGATATACATGAAAGCTCGTTTCTATGACATTACATATCGTACGAATTCTAAGTTTAAATGAACATTAGCATATATCATTTTTATATACAAACGGAGATATGGACATCATGAATATGTACAGCTAACGTTGTACGTATAGATATTTCAAATATACGTACGATAATGTATGACGTATGGATATCCATTTCAAATGTACAATGTACTTTTGACTTTATGGATATAAAACGTATATCCATAAGATATCGAATGTTATGTGGGTAATTTCATTAAGCCGATAGTAATTATTCTAAAAAATAGTGAAAATAGTATCTAGTATCAAAACATCTGTTTTGATACTAGAAAAATCAATAAAATCACAAATCCACAATATGACAGACCTGCAAACATAAATATATTATTGGAAGTTTAAAATCAAATTATTTTTGTATAAAATTAGTTCTAAATTCATTTTGGTTAATTCCACTACATAAAAATTTTAGAAAATATACTGGATTTATTATAGAAGGTAATATTTGCCAGTTTTGCGTAGTACTATTTGTCCTGCAATCGTCCTCGGCAGCGTTGATACATGAAATGCAAATAGTGTTAAATAAATATGAAGAACTTTAAGCACATGTGGATGACATATTAATTTTCTCTGAAGATGAAGAAAAATATATTGAACATGTAAATATTTTAAAAACGTTTGATGAAGCAGGTTTGAAACAATCTATATAAATGAAAATTTTTAAAAAAAGAAATCCAATACGTGGGTTACATTATAAATTAAAGAGGAATAACAATAAACCAAAATAAATAAGATGAAATTACAAAATATTTAAGACCTTACAAGGTTTTTGGGGATTCTCAATATTATCAGAGATTTACACCTAATTTGACAAACAGCTATTATTCATTGAACTTCATAGAAAAGGAACAAGATGGAAGTGGGATGAAAATAGGGAAAAGCTTTCGTGCAGTAAAAAATATTTTTAGACAATTTAAGTCTGTATATCAGACTATAATCAAAGACACATCAGAATTTGGACCCTCAGGGGAATTAGTTCAAATGAAAAAATAATTAGAGACACCAATTCGTTTTGTATCCTGTGTATTAAGGGGGTGTAAGCTAAGATATTCAGTTCCGGAGAAAGAAATATTAGCGTTATGTTACTCGGCAACTATACTAAAATATTATTTAACATAAATCATTAAAATATTTGATGAATAATGGATTTGTTAATAACCGCATATAAATGTATATGGTCGTTATAATTACAGGAGTATCATTCGAAATAAGACATATACCGGATAAAACAAATATAGCATCGGATGCCTTCAGCAGGATAAATGAAAATATGGATGACGTCATGTGCCTATAAAGTAACGTCACCACGACGTAATTTTTTGACGTACATGCGACGGCTGCTCGCAGACGTTATGTTGACGTCATATTTCCTTGTTATTTAGAGATGTCTTTCAAATGACGTCATGAGCCGTTATTTTGGCATAATATAACGAATAATTCTATAAAAACAAATTTTAATCGTTGTATGATTACTGATTTAAATAAGTATCATCTGATTTCTAATTCTTGATTAAAACGCATCATGAACTTTCAGAAATCAACATTTCTCTTTCTAATAATCTAATTGGCCGAATAACAAAATTAAGACATGGTTGCCAAAGTATAATTTATAGAAATTTGTTTGATGTAACTGAAATAAAAGGAAAAAATTATTAAGCCATCCATTTTCTATTATCAAAATTAATAACCATGAAGACATCGTTTTATTATAAACGTAGGAAATGTAATAATGATAAATAATTGAAACAAATCGCCAAATCTTGCAACAATGGGCATACTATTACAACTTTCATGTTTACTGATCATGCGCAAAGCAACTGCCATGCCGTGGCCATTTCTGTTTTTACTTACAAGTTAAAGCCGTTGAATCTTATGCATTGTTCTGTGCAGGGCATCGAAATTTGTAATTTTATATGTATTTCAGTCAATGGTGTGGTCGCTGGTGGTATTGTTTTATAGCTTGTTATTTGCAGATAAAATAATTTACATTTGGCTCGCTGCATTTATGTCGATGTCTAAACAAACAAGACGCAGCGTTAACCTATTTTGTTTTAATCAAGATCACTAACATGGCTTATGTTATTGTAGAATTCGCTAAAGGGGGCGGCTTGGCTGTAATATGTTCAACGTGGTTAACACCACGAAAAACTTAAGTGTTTTGGCCACCGTATGAAGATCAAAATAATTTTAATAAAGCTCTTAAGAAAAAAGGAAACAGTGGAAGACAGTAGTTGAAAACTTTACCCAATTAAAAGATGTTTTTATGAAACTGGTAAGTTGATAATTTGACGAATTAATTTATAAAAAGTAAACTAGGTATTTGCTTTAGTCTAGCTGTTTCTTATGATGTACAGTTGCAGACAATAAAAAATACGACATCTCTTTTTCACAGATTTTTGCTCAAATTTAAATGTGTATTGGGACCATTAATATTAATAGGCTACATAAATATCGATACGTCAAGACTGACATGCATTTAAAAAGTTACTTTTACACTACACAAGAAGAGCTGTCATTTATTATTGACCGCAACTGTATATTAAAACAAAATGTGTTTAATGTTGAAAATGATTTAGAAAAAAGCTATTTTTAAGCAGAAAAAAGCAGAGGTAACCTCAAATCCAGAATCAGACGAAGACGTTACATCGAGACGAAGAAATCCACCAAAAAGATTATGCAGTAGTAGTAGCGATGATGAAAGTAATACTAAAGCTAGCTGTATAAAACTTCCTCCTAGAATTAGTGTTAAAAAAATAAATTCATTTAGTAAGTAACTGGAAATATTTTATACGGTTATGTAACATTTTATGGTTTTATATAATTCGGATATAAAAATATTGAAAGGTTATTTTTACTCTTTTTGCTATTTACATTTACTTTGCTAATAGTACCTATTGGTTATAAATTTTGTGTTTTAGGATTAAGTACACTGTCTGCATGTGTTGGGCAAGTGCCTCCTCCACATACTGTATAAGTGCCTTTAACACGTTCTGTAAGAATACCTTCGCCGTTTACTGTACAAAGGCCTTCTCCACATAATGTGCAATTGCCTTCTTCGCCCTCAATCTCGCCTTTAGCCAGTTATATTGAAAAATTAGGTAAAATTTCTTCTTTTAATTTATTTCTAACCATATTTGTAGCAAAGTGTGGATATGTTATGTCATATGAAGATACTACTATGTATTTATAAATTGAATCATTTACACAAAGATGATGTGATGCGATACACATATTACTTTTGAGACTGTAATTTTCGAATATAAAGTATGGCATATTTTCTATGTAAGCCCTAATTTGTGTAAAGTATCTGAAAGATATTTAATTTTTTTTAGTGCTGGATGAAAAAGTTAGTTAGTCGTTATTGTTACATGTAAGAGAGCAAAATAATCAAATATTGGAAATTCTGAATAGAAATAAGACAAATACTATGACAGATAAATTTTCACCAGAAGACTTACCAATTTCTTTAACTTTAAGTAATGAAGACGACTTACTCGAACTAGAAACTTACACATCTAAAACTAATAATGAAACTACTTTGTGTACTGGACCGTTGTTACGACTACAATAGTCTAGTTTTTATTAAAAAAAAAAAAAATTAAATTAAAATATTCCTTAAAACGGGAAAAGGTAGCGAGTTGCTGCCACCACCCTGTGAGGCTGCACAGAGAACAGTATGTAGGGTGCGCGCTTCGGGGACGTCGGTCCGTAGCCTGTAAGGGGGGGTTGGGATAGAACTCTCAACCGAGAATTATTAATACGCTCAGTGATCAAGTACAAAACATTTAATGGAAATGTTTAAAAATATATATATAAATGACAAAATGTAAAACAAACTCGCTAGTGGAGGATACCGCTGGGTATCATAAGTACACAAGAGAGGTGGGGAGCACCGTAAACACCCTGAGTTAAGTAACAAAATGCAATTACCTTAGAAGAGTAAAAATAATAAAATAAAATAAAATAAAATAAATTATTTAGTTCTAGCTCACCAAAACTGCCATCTCTGATGTGGCACACACTTTTATTTAAACCGCGGTAATCAAACCGGGGGGCCTCGGGATTTCAAAATAATACTACAATTACTCAATTAATAGAACGAACTTATAAATTTGGAAAACACAACACAAAAACAAAAAGCTTAACCTAACTGTTCCGTTAAGCTCTCGGTACCCAAGTCCCTGACTCTTCGCCTCTCCAGCCGTTCGCTTACCCTTTTAGCTCACTCAGCGAATTCTGAGATATACGGCTGGGAGTCATATACGGGGTGTTACAATACTCTCCCTTAAAAAAAAAGAATGCCTACTTCTACAAGTAGCAATCTTTTCCTACTACCTTAACCTAGTTGATTCATTCCTTATACATTACACATTCAACCGTAGGTAATTCTCCAAAATCATCACTAATTCATTCATGCTAGTTCCTTTCATTCTCTTACTTGTCTACGCAATAGGTTAGTTGGTTTATTACTACGTGCATGTATATGCACCCATTGCACAAGTATCCGCAACCCTAATAAAGTCTCAAAAGCAATAATGAAAATAAATATAAAATATACGAATGTAAAACAGTCTTTAAAAGAAAAATGTCTCTCCTTTTGGTTTTCTTCTCCATCTACACTAAGTGTTCTAAAAGGCCATAAACCGCACTAGCAATTGACGATGGTTTACTCGCGTCTCGCGTTACGCGCACACTAGGGAGGAGGACTGTTCCCTTTCAGTCCAATGATGCTCCTCCGGATAAAGTCCTGTTGGGTTGCTAGATGTGGCCAGGATGGCCGGGGGTTGTGTCTCGTTCACTGTTACCTGCTGGGGCTGTTCGGGCGTACTACCTGGTTGCTTGTGGTTATGGACTACCCACATAGTCAGCGTACTCCAGAAGCTAGCTAATTTATACAAATGGAAGCCGTTAATAAAAACTCCTATGACGTATTTGACTCCTCTGCAAATAATATAGAATCCCATAATGCCACTGAAAAATATGCCAATGTCTGTAAACCATCCCCATACTTTCTCGAGGGTGGATCGTGCTAACTTGTCTAAATCGCCTTTATCGAAAATATTTAAAGTTGAGTATCCTTGGTTATTGACTTCAAGTCCGGCTACTCGCCTAGCAATAATGTTTTCTACGGCAGACCTCTCTATCTCAAACGTAAGGCTTCTTTGTGCTTTATTGATTTCGTCAACGGTGTATATGCCACTGGAACTTATAGGCTGTATAGGGATAAATTTTAAGCGCTTCTCAGGTTCGACTTCTATTCGCCTAGAGGGATCTGCAATAATTGGGTGTGGAATCAAACCTACCCATTGGCCATCAATTTGATACAAAGGGGGAGTTACGAAATTACACTCAATTTCTTCGGCATGTGACTGTATTATGTGAGTTACGGGTGACATAAAATACGATTCGTTATTAACTGAAATAGGTAATTCGACATAGGAATGGTCAGTTCGTCTTATCTCGACCTTCTTCGGGACACACTTCATAATGTACAACACTTCTCCTAAAACTCTTCCAGTATATCCCACGTTTTTCTTTATTAGCATCCCAATGACGGATGGAGTTAATGGGGCCATAGTCAAACGATTGAGTGAGACAGCGGCGATAGACAGTATCACTATAAAGCTTTTGAACTGAACGCTTATAAGCTTGCTCCACGTACATAAATTTACTATTTACATACATCATTAAATTGAGATTTTATACTGAGTGTCCTGATTTATATTTCCTTTCTAATCTCCCTTTCGTCTCGTCTAGTACCAACATTTGTGGATGTTCTGTGGTCCAGATGTCCAAACTACATATTTCACTTTGATTAATCAAGGTTAAAGCAAACACTTTGGAGTTTTGTTCGATTACTAAATATTTTCCTGAATTTTTCTCCGTAACTAGCTGTGCCTTTCCTTTATAAAGTATTGTGAATTTTTCTTCACAATTGTTCCCCATTTCTAAATCCCACGTAGTTTCTCCAAAAGTTGAGTCGAAACAATATCCTGGAACATACGGACATGTAACACCACCCAATAGACTGACCTCATTTTCTAAAAGTTTTACTGGCGCCAAATAGTTTTTCGTAGTGATTTTAATCGTAGCTAACACTATAACATTATTCCATTCGTTCCCATTTTCGACATAACTTCCTCCGCTACAACAGCCCTCTGAGTTTACGGTTCCGACGATGGTAATAGATTCGCTGGTGGTCCCATTCATTAAAATTTGGCTGATGAGTCGATTAAAAATTGAAAAGGTCCGATACCGATGAATGTCTCTACAGGAGTCACTTCCTAGCTGGTGAATATAACTATAAAGTCCGTTTTTTACCAGTGCACTGTGACTATGCATGCCATAGTAAGTAATGATGCGCGTCACTTCGACCAGACACGATTTTACAGAAACTTGTTTAACTTCGTCCTTTTGTAACACGGCAACTTTAATTGGAGTTTCTTGGTAGACCGTCACTGGATTTGGACAGGGTGCCACGTCTTTAATTGAAATCACCGAAATGTTTATCTTTGGGTCCATGCAATCGTATGCAACTAACACGACACTTTTATTTAAATAACACAGAACCAGAATAACGAAGTACAAAGACATAGTTACAATAATTATTAATAAATGAAATTAATCAATAGCAAAAATAGTAACAAATACTACTAAGTATCTGTGGGTTGCTTATACTTGTGATAATCGCGACCATATGAGAGAAGAGACTGTCAATAATATTCATTTATAAAGTCTATTTCACTGTCAGCAAAATTCTTGTTAATCGCGGGCAATCTATCTTTTATTAAACATCTGAACTTAATTGGAAATTAAATATCTTGAAAAATTATCTCTATTTTCCTACAATGAAACAAATTTTATTTTTATGTTATTCTACGATAATTATAACATTTCATAAACCAACTGGTTCTTAGAATTTTAAATCGGTCTGATCCTATCATAGGTATATTTTAAACATAAAGATAACATTAATGTGTCCTAGAAGATAATATTTTACTTTATGCAACATATTTAATATGCACGTGACCACATTATAAATTTAATCGGTCAGGTGGTTTACGTATCCTAGTTGACCGTCGCAACGGCTGCGGTACGTCTTCCTCAATAGCCTCGTCAATAGTCTCTAACGGGGTATATCCTGCGTTTTGACAAAACGGTAATAGTTGTAACGTATTTTCATAAATATCGCCGTCATTTTCTACAGATTCGAGATTATTATTTATATTTTCATCCGTGACCTCAACTAACTTATCTTGGTTTCCCTTATCTAATGTCGTATTAATTATATCATCCCCTAGCTCAGTATCAGTTAAGGTACATAACTTAAGCTTATTTGCATGTACGATGTGATCTTTTCTAGAATGCAATTTTCTAATTTTAAATGTAACTGGCCCTTTTTGTTCAATAATTCTAAATGGATCAACCCATGGTTTACACAATTTCTTTGATAACCCTAATTTAGCGTTCATATCTAACATATATACCAAATCTCCTAACACGAACACTTTTTCTTTGGCCTTCTTATTAAATTGATCTCTCCTATCTTCCGCGGACTTTTCTAAATTAATTTTTACCTGTGTATAAACATTATTTAACCTAGCTAACATTTCGGACGCAAAATTCTGATCATAGTCGTATTTATTAATTTTTGATTTAATAATATCATCATATGGTAATATAGGATCCCTTCCATGCAATAAGAAAAATGGACTATATCCAGTAGAGGAATGTCTACTACATCTGTAAGCAAGCAAAATATATGGAATCCACTCATCCCAATCAGTTTGATCAACAGAAATATAATGTGACAAAAGATCTTTAAATACCCTATGTACTCTTTCAATGCTATTTGAACTTGGATTAAACGGTGTAGTCTGCAATTTTTTCGATTTGCAGTAGTCGACATACCTCTTTAAATAGTTTTGATAGAAAATTCGATCCTTGATCGGTTATTAATTGCTTAGGCGTACCATGTCTAATGATAATATGTGTAACAAAAGCTTTAGCGACAGTTTCCGCTTTTGATCTGGTATTGGAATTGCTTCAACGTATTTAGTACTTAAAATAATCTTGAAAAGTTAAAATATACTTATTATTGTTTCGCGTTACTACTAATGGTCCAACAATATTCATGTTAGTACGTTCAAAGGGTTCGCTTACATCTGGAAACTTTTGTAATGGTGCGCGACGTATATGAGGAGATATTTTTCTTTGACAACAAGAATGACATTCTGAACAAAATTTGATTATATCTCTACGCATATTTAACCAAAAGAAACGAGATTTAATTAGATCTAGAGTTTTTTGTTGGCCTTGATGACCTGCAAAAAGGCAAGCAATGAAAATCACGTAAAGTTTTATTAATGTAATTCCTCGGCAATACCAATTTATCGTTATCCCCATCTTCTCCTAACTTATACAGAATTTTATCATTATCCAAAAAATAATCTAAATATAATTCATCTCCCCGACTGTTTAAATAGTCGATTATCTCTTTACAAAAATTATCTTTATATTGCTCTTGTTTAATAATGTCCCTGTCCCAAACTGGTATATAGGGTGGTTCATTTACAATATCTACTTTTAAAATACTTAGTTTAGAATTGTTTCCGTCCGTTTCTGTAACGCAAATGTATATTTTGATATTCGTATCTTTAAAAACATAGTTAATTAATTTAAATACTATATCCCAATTTAATTTATCCAATCCGCAGGCAATACGCGGCATTGCTAAGTGCGTAACATAACTTAATTGACAAGACTCCTTTAAATTATTAAGCGCCAAAAATACATGTTGATACGAGGGTTTATCATAATATCTGGTTTTAGTGATCATATAATAAATATTTCTCTCTGGTAGTATAAGTTCTGCAACTTCTCCTAAGTTCTTATTTTGCGTTAATAGTTCATTTACACAACCAAAATATTTTTTAAATGTTTTTCCTATACCTTGACTCATATGAAAATCTTGTGATACACAGTGAGCCAACGAAAAATACTCTGGGCAATTAAATAGGTCACCTTTTATTTCTTGTACACTTGAATTTACATAATTTGCTTTATTAACGTATTCTATAAGAGATTCAACATTATTAAAATTATTTTTAGATTGAATATTACAAATTCGACTTAATGCGTCAACATTTCCGTGCTTTCTTCCCGGTCTATGTACTATGTCAAAGTCATATTCACTTAAAAGTAATGCCCACCTGGCTAATCGTGAAGTAGGATCCTTCAAATTAAGCAACCATTTTAAAGGACGATGGTCGGTGACAATAGTAAATTTCTTGCTATAGAGAAACCACTTATGAGCCTTAATTCCACTCACAATGGCGGCGCATTCTTTTTTCGCTGACTGTATAATTTCTCTCGGCCCTATTGAACTTTCTACTTGCAAATGCAACTGGTCTTTTGAACCCATTTCTTAACTGACTTAGAATACTTCCTACCCCAAAATCGCTAGCATCTGTAGCTAGAATGAACGGTTGATCAAAGTCTGGATATATCAATATAGAATTCGAGGTAATAGCCTTTTTTAATGTATTAATAGATTCTATCACTTCTGGTGAAATTTCAAATTTTTTATCCTTTTTCGTGAGATTGGTTAGAGGCAACGCTACCTCTGAAAAGTTTTTAATAAATTTTCTATACCACCCCGCTAAACCTAAAAACGCACGTACATCCTTTACATTTTTTGGCATTGGATATGAATTTATACATTCTATTTTTTATGGATCTGGCTTAATATCTTCTTCAGAAATAATATGGCCTAAATACTTGACTTCTTTCAGCAAAAATTTACACTTACTCGGTTTAAGCGTAATATTTGCATCTATTAATCGTTGAAAAACTCGAGCCAATTGTTTTATATGATCAAATATCCCTTTTGAATTAAAAACGATAATATCATCTAAATAAACCATACACATTTCCGTAGTTAAACCTGCCAACATTGCGTTAGCAAATCGCTGAAACGTCGAGGGCGCGTTTACTAAACCAAAAGGCATCCTCGTATATTCGTAATGTCCGTCCGGTGTGCTAAAAGCTGATATTTCTATTGCGCTAAAGGAATCTGGTGATAAGCATTATTTACGTCAAAAGTACTAAACAAATTTCATTTGCCAAAAAGTTCTAAAGTTTCGTTTAAGTTTGGCAAAGGGTAAAAATCACGCTTAGTTACTGCATTTAAAGCTCGATAATCGATACATATCCTAATTTTATTTGTCCCATCTTCACTCTTTTTATTTACTATTACTACCGGCGCGCTCCAAGCAGATTGAGAATGTCTAATTACCCTTGACTAACAATCTATCAATTTCTTTTCTTAAAATTTTCCGTTGATGATAAGGCACTCTATATGGTCTTTTAGCTATAGGCAAAACATTTTCGGTTATTATTTGGTGCTGTATTTCACGTGTATTTGACAAAGTTTTTTCCCCTTGACTAAAAACTTGTTGATATTGATTAATAAATTCGCACAATAATTTTCTACTATCTTCATCTAAATGAGTTAAATCGAATTGGTCATATATCCAATCATAATCAGAAATATCTATTTTATTTATCCTAGAATTATCCCCTGATAAATTTATTTTTTCTCAATATGGTTCGGCACTCCCTATAATGCATGTTTCCTTTAAAGTTACAGGAAATGTATTCGTATTAACTACTCGTATTTTTAAATTCTTCGGTCCCATTACGGTGCAAGCCGCATGAACACCCTGTATATTTAAATCTTTTGGTTCAACTAGTATGGTATGACAGTTTAAATTCTTTCGTAGTTGTATCCCGCAATTTATTTCGCATCTAGGAGGTATTACAGTATCCTCTTGTAATATCGCATTACATGTTAAAATTGACCGCTTACTATTTGGTAAAGTCATTTCATGAACAAAGGAATTTTCAGAATCATCACATACACACTTTGAATCGATACAGTCATTTATATCGCCATTTAACATATCCATGCCGGTATTGTTTATGTTATCGTTCTGAAGAATTTCGTCGCCTCTTATTTGCGTTTTGAATTTACTCCCATGCTTTAAATCTTGATACGGCACGTTGGCTTCGTTGCACCGAATGTTTGGTTTTTTATTATCGATATTCATACTTCGATTTGACTCAAACTTATTTATACCAAATTTATTTATACCCGTACAATCAGAAAATCCATCATAACCACTCATTTGTTGATTATCAATTTCACCTTTATCTATCTCTCGCTTATTCACCCCACAATTAAAAATTTCTTTACTCTTTCTATTAAATTCATTCTCACCCTTATCTATTTCTCGTTTATTTACTCCACAATTAAAAATTTCTTTACTATTTCTATTAAATTCATTTTCACCTGAATTACTTTGTATTTCTCCGTACATAACATTATTCAATGGACCTATAAACTTTTTACTTTTCATTTGATTTTTATCGTTATTTTAACTTACATACTTCACCTCGTGCTTATCTATTTTACCTATATTTTCTCCCTGAACAATAGTATTAGTGTTACCCTGTTTTACGTTATTATTTTCATTACGCCTATAACTTACTTCACCCTTTCCTGGATTACCTTTAACTGTTTCATTAACAACAATATTCTCCGTATTATCTATTATTACCTCAACATATTCGTCATCCACGTGACTTATTTCACCATTATATATTTCCCCTGTATTTATCTCATTAATAATACTATCATTACTACTGTCAACTTCGTTATCATTATTGGTAACCTTATTATTATTTTCCCCTGTATTTAAATCTTTTTCCGTAATTGTTTGCTTATAATCGCACTCCCTCGATAGAGCCTGTGCCGCATTCAAACAAACATCACGTTTACCTAATTTTCTTATTCTCCGCAACACTAATAACATACTCATTTTCACTCTTAATACCTTCGTTCGACGGTTCGTCCGTCTGTATGTACGCATCATTTAATTCGTTATCAATGTCCATCATATTTTCATTTGTACCTCTTACATTTCCTATCGACAAAAGCGGTATTTCAATATTATATATGCTTAACACATTTTTACCATAGCTAATATCTACTTTATTTTTTACCAAAAAAATCTCTACCTAAAATTCCTGCAATACCCAATGGCACTTGGTCCTCACAAACTATTAATTCAAATTCCCCTATATAAAAATTATTATAGTCAAATTTCGCAACGGTTATGCCCAAAATCGGTATAACATGACCTGTGACTCCAGTTAATTTAATGTCTGGTCGTTCAACAATTTTACATTCACTATTTAAGTAACTCTTTTTAATTATCGAAACGGCTGACGCTGTATCTACTAAAAATTCCATTAAAATATTATTTATAAAAATTTGCACATAACCTGGAGAGTTAATTATATCAAAATGAATTTGCGGTATTTGCACAGCATACATATTATTTCTATCTATTATATTACCACTCTCAAAATCTAATTTCTCGCTCACTCTCGAGGTACCATAGGGGGAACGACCTGCGAGTTTAAATGTTGATTACCTACATTTTGATTCCTTGGTATAGCTCCCGTGTTTCTTGGTAACGGCACCTGCTGAACATCCGATCTAACATAATTTCTATTTCCACCCTCATTAACTTGACCATTTCTTTGAAAATTATTTCCCTGATAACTAGCCTGTGATCTATCCCTATCACTATATCTAAAATTTTCCTGTTGATTCCTTTGAAAATTGTTATTATCCTGGTAGCTATCTTGTAATCTTTCCCTACTATTATTATTATATCTAAAATTATCCCGCTGGTTCCTTTGAAAATTGTTATCCCGATAGCTAGCTTGTGACCTTTCCCTATTACTTTTATTTCCAAAATGACAATTCCTAGCATAATGTCCTAGTTCACCGCATTTATAACAAGTTGCATCATTAACATTCATCTGTAAAATCTGTGCTTGACGCGGTTTTAACATGATCTCATTTAGTTCTTCCTGCCTCGCGAATTCCTCCGCTTTGTCTATTGTTAAATTTTCCTCCCGCATTAACACAGTGCCTACATTTCTTAAAAGCGACATATTTAGTCCCATCTTAAACTGGTTAAGAACTAACTGCTCCACCTTTTTAGTTAAACCCGGTTTTTCAATATCTCTGCCGTCGCCAAATCCTCCTCTAGAATAGCTACACCTAACAACTTGACTCTGGTTACAAATTGGTTTACGCTTTCGTCATGCCTTTGATAACATTTGTTTAAATTGCTTAAGGCTTGACCTGGTACTACTACGGGCGAGAATCTTTTAATAAATTTTGCTTTAAACTCCGAATAGCTCACCGTATCTAATGTCAAATCTGTTTTGAAATAGTTATAAGCATCACCGGTTAACCTAAATTTAATAATATTCAATGTGGTTTTCTCGCTCCAATCATCGAGTTTTGCTCTCTGTTCCACCTTTTCGAAATACCTCTTTACGTTAAACCTACCGGAGAATTGTTCTACCGTATTGGCTACCATACCCCAACTTACTTTTTGCCCTACTAGTGGGGGTTGTGCTTGTACCTCCCCTTGCTGCAATTCCTGACCCTGCATTTTTAATATTTACTGACTTGCTTTCAAAATTATAGAAAATTAAATTACAACGAAATGCAATTCAAGAAAGAATAAATAGCTACTTTCAATAAAAATTCAAAAATAAAATGACTAGTTTTACTAAAAATTCACAAATCTATAAAACTCTTAGAAAATTCTATCCCACCGCTGCCACCATTGTACTGGACCGTTGTTACGATTACAATAGTCTAGTTTTTATTAAAGAAAAAAAAATAAATTAAACAATTCCTTAAAACGGGAAAAGGTAGCGAGTTGCTGCCACCACCCTGTGAGGCTGCACAGAGAACAGTATGTAGGGTGCGCGCTTCGGGGACGTCGGTCCGTAGCCCTGTAAGGGGGGTTGGGATAGATCTCTCAACCGAGAATTATTAATACGCTCAGTGATCAAGTACAAAACATTTAATGGAAATGTTTAAAAATATATATATATAAATGACAAAATGCAAAACAAACTTGCTAGTGGAGGATACCGCTGGGTATCATAAGTACACAAGAGAGATGGGGAGCACCGTAAACACCCTGAATTAAGTAACAAAATGCAATTACCTTAGAAGAGTAAAAATAATAAAATAAAATAAAATAAAATAAAAGTATTTAGTTCTAGCTCACCAAAACTGCCATATCTGATTTGGCACACACTTTTATTTAAACCGCGGTAGTCAAACCGGGGGGCCTCGGAATTTCAAAATAATACTACAATTACTCAATTAATAAAACGAACTTATAAATTTGGAAAACACAACACAAAAACAAAAAGCTTAACCAAACTGTTCCGTTAAGCTCTCGGTACCCAAGTCCCTGACTCTTCGCCTCTCCAGCCGTTCGCTTACACTTTTAGCTCACTCAGCGAATTCTGAGATATACGGCTGGGAGTCATTTGGTAATGTCAATTATTTTTATATATTTGTACAAAATTATATTTAATTTATTTCTTTCAGATCTCATATCTTTTTATTTTGGGGGAAGAGATGTTATTGGAAGAGTAAACCTAATACTTAAACATTGTTTAAAAAACTAATTTGCTACCAATTTTAATTTTTATGGTAAGCGTCAAGAAAAGAAACCCTTTTCTGAGCTGCGTTTGATGAGAATAATTACAAGTATACATATCAGATATTATTTATTAAACAAAAATTTGCCAAATTTTTGTTGAAAATTTTCAAAGAAAAATATGCAATTTTTTTTTCAAATTATTTTTGCAAGTAGATACAAATATTTCGCTTTGTGTGAGTTTGTAATATTTTTCATTTCACAAATTCAAAAACAATAATTAGCTTTCATAATAAAAGATAAAGTACAATTTGCATACTTGTTTTGTATTACTTGCTTATCCCTCAGTCAGGAAGTTATGTATTCGTGAAAAAAATTTTGAAAATTTTTATTGCATTTCTGGACGAATCTCGACGAAGAACGAAGAGAAAATTTTCTCTCTGTGTGTCTGTGTTTGTGTCTGTCTGTGTGGTTCGCGATAGCAGCTACAGTTTTTAAGATAAATATTTCAAATTTGGTACACACATTCTAGATGTCAAGGAAGAAATTGAGTTCGTTGATGAGCAAAATCGGTCCCAACGTCTAAAAAATATATTAGTGATATTCCACTAACGTGACTCTTGGAACGTCAAAATGTGACTTTTTTGAAATGTCAAAAAATGTGACTTTTGAAACGTCAAAAATTACTTTTATTATGAACTCCACCACACGTCGAGTTTTACTACGGTGAGGAAGTTCTGATTTCCAAGTAATTGGCAGCGGTTTTTTTAGTGTATTATTTGAAATAGAAAGAAAATGAACCATTTTTCTATAAAATTATTTTATTGATTATTTTTATTTTGTGGTTCGCAAAATTTAAATTTAGAAAATGATTACCAAGCCATTTTTTTCCCTTAACGACATCAATTTGCGAGTATATATTGGAATTTTTGGTCAGTGAATAATTTAGTTGCATTAAAAGAAGCAGATAAGAAACATCAAAAATACAAAGAATTTTAAAATAAATAGCTAAAATTATGAATATAAAAGGCAATTTTAACAATTTGAAACTGCTTGTGAATCACAGGCCTGCGACAGGAAAAATAATGAAAAAATTCCATCACCCTCAGTTTTTTTGCAAATTCAATTTTTTCTGGGTGTCGGTATGAAATTTTTAGTTGAAAAGCAGCCTCACACATTTCCCCATTTCTTTTTCTTATTGCAATATGGTTTCATTGAAATGGGAGACTTGGCGACACTGAGATGAGTAGCTGTAAAATAGGTTAAGCTTCTTCATTCTCTAACAACATAGGCGTGCGTCATGTCGATGAGAACTTGTCATGCGCAATTCTCAAGTTCCACTGGCCTGAGTCATCCCAACAAAACCATACTTTCACTCTGCTCAATGTTTCATTTGTGTGTTGTTTCCTCTCGTGTCAACATGTCCTCTAGCCGTGGTTGTCGTAATTCTCCTGCCAATTTTTGTTACATTTGTGGTGAACTTGTTATTAAAAAACACCAGAGAAACATTACAGACTTTGTTAAGAAAGTGTATTATTCATATTTCGGTGTGAGACTTGGGGACCAGGATAAATCATGGGCTCCTCACAAGGTGTGCTATATTTGTGTAGAAGATCTCAGGAAGTGGTCATCGGGTAAAAAGAAATCATTCAAATTTGGGATCCCAATGATGTGGAGGGAACCAAAAAATCACAGTGATGATTGTTATTTCTGCTCCTGTGATATTAATGGCTATAACTCTAAGAATAAAGGAGATATAGTATACCCCAACCTTCCTTCTGCATTGCGACCTGTGTCACATGGACCAGATGTGCCTGTACCTCAGCTTCCATTAACGCTAGGTGAGACGAGCAGTAGCGATTCTGATGTAAATGAAGATGATTGCCAATTCCAAGATCCTGCAGAATATGCCACCCCTCAACTTTTCACTCAGTCTGAGCTTGACGATTTGGTGAGAAACTTAGGACTTACCAAGGAAAATGCTGAACTCTTGGGTTCTAGACTAAAAGAAAAAACTACTGGCTGCTGGAACATCTTTTCATCAGTACAGATTTAGAGATCGTGAATTTGTTGACTATTTTAAACAAGAAGGTGACTTGGTCTACTAAAGTGATGTTCCTGGCTTGGTTGAAAAGTTTGGAATTAAATACAAAGCCGATGAATAGAGGCTTTTCATTGATTCTTCAAACAGAAGCCTGAAAGCTGTACGCCTGTACAATGGAAACACATATTCCTCTCTTCCTCTTGGACATTCTGTACACCTCAAAGAAAATTACGAGAATTTGAAAGAGGTGCTGAAAAAAATTAAATATACAGATCATAACTGGATAGTTTGTAGTGATTTGAAAGTTTTGGGCATGCTACTTGGTCTTCAGGAAGGAAATACCAAGTACCCATGTTTCATTTGTGAATGGGATAGCAGAGCAAGGAATGAACACTGGACTAGAAAAGTATGGCCAACCCGACAAACGTTGGGGCCTGGTGAAAATAACGTTTTCCACGAAGCTTTAGTTGATCCTAGAAAAGTTTATCTTCCCCCTCTTCATATCAAATTGAGGATCATGAAACAATTTGTTAAAGCTCTACCCAAGACTGATGACTGCTTTAAATACCTCTGTACAAAGTTTCCGCATGTATCAGAGGCAAAAATAAAAGAAGGAATTTTTGTGGGCCCTGACATACGAAAAACTAATATTTGATGAGGAATTTCAATCCACAATGTCAGATGTTGAAAGAGAAGCTTGGAATGCTTTCAAAAAAGTGACCACTAGATTTCTAGGGAATAAGAAAGACCCTAACTATATCAGCATTGTCGAAGATCTTCTCAAAAAAATGGAAAAACTTGGCTGCCTCATGAGCATAACAGTTCACTTTTTATATTCCCATTTGGATTTTTTCCCCGAAAACTTGGGATCTACCAGTGAAGAGCAGGGTGAATGTTTCCACCAGGATATAAAGGTCATGGAGAAGAGGTATCAGGGTAGATGAAACGTCAGTATGATGGGAGACTACTGCTGGTCACTTCATCGAGGGAATCCAGATGTTACTCACAAGAGGAAAAGTAACAGTCGGAGCTTTTCCAAGAAGAGGGAAAGGAAGTACAGGGCGATCAATGTGAATTAAAGTAATTCAAAATACATTAACAGTGTATTTCGTTGTAAATAAACTTAATTTCGATTAATAAAACCTTTTTAAATTTTTTTAAAACACTACATTCCAAAATAGCCATATTCATACCTATTAGGTTCAAATCATTGGGTCGAGTTGCGGAAAAAACGGTGTGTGATGAAGAAAAACTGATGTCATTTTCGGATTCAGCACCCTTCAAAACTGTTAGATCACCCTAAATAATAAAAAAGTTTTCGTAAAAATTTTTTTTGCAGGCCTGTGATTCGCTGAAGATGGTGTAGTAAATAAAAAAAAATCGAAAAAACACATAATTTATTTGTATATCAGTGACTGAAAATACTGGGACATACTGTCAAATACAAACCAACACCTTTTGTTTTTTTTTTAAAGCATGTTCCTTTATTCTATTATTATTCTCATTATTTTAGAAGCTATGCAGATAGATTCACCAGAATCTACAGAACAGAAAATTCAAGATGCTGTAAAAGTTTGGTTGAAACATGCACCTCAGAAATACAAAGCCGAATTGAAGAAACAAATTATTGAAAATGGACCATAGAAATTCTATTGTGGGACGAAGGCAATTATATCGAGGGATAGCTTTTCGTAAAAATAATAATTTACGAAAAGCTAGGCAAGGTGTCAGTAAAAACATAGAAACACAAACTTTTATGTATGACAACACATCTGTTGTAAAAATATCTAATTCGTCAAGTCTAACATATAGCAGTCCTAACGATAATATACCTTCTATTTCAACTATTGAGTTGGTACCTGAAATAGACTCTTTTAAATCGCCTGTATCTATAAGTAACAATTTCAAGAATGAAAATTTTATTACATTGCCATTGATTGAGAAAATAAAACATTGGGCAATTACACCATCAGCGGTCACTTATTCACGTGTAACAAACTTACTTCACATATTATCATCACATCATCCCAAACTTCCACTGGATGCTAGAATTTGTTAAAAACACCAAGAAGTATGGTTATAAAAACATTGGTAACTGGTAGTTATTGTCACATTGGACTAGAACAAGGTTTACAAATATTATTTAAACGATATTCTGAATTTATCCCTAAATCTTTAAATACTTCTTTTAATATTGATAAAATTCCTTTATTTCACAGTTCGTCACTTCAGTTATGGCCAATTTTAGCTGAGTTAAAACAATCTAAAGAGTAGTCCCTTTGTAGTAAGAATTTTTTTGTGGTACTTCTAAACCGAAACTATTGGAACTTTACTTGGAGACTTTCATAAGTGAAGTTATTCATCTTTAAAAACGGTTTTATTTCAAGGAGAGAAGTATATTATAGAAATATATAGTTTCATATGTGATGCCCCTGCAATTTTAAAATGTGTCAAGTCCCATGAAGGATATTCTTTCTGTGAAAAATGCACCGAACCTGGTAAGTATATTGATGAAAGAGTAATTCTCAATTCTACAATGGCACATAATAGAACAAATGATACTTTTCTTAACAACTTGATGAAGATTACCACTTAGGAATTTCCCCTTTACTTATTCTACCAACTGGAATGGTAACACAATTTCCCATAGACTACATGCATAACTGTTGTCTTGGTGTAATACGCAAATTACTGAATTCTTGGATTGGGGGACCATTAAATGTAAAACTAAAAAGTCGTCTAGCAAAATTAATTTCGGAACATTTGGAATCATTGAATCTGTATATCCCTATGGAATTCAACCGAAAACCACGTACTTTATCAGAATTGCTCAGGTCGAAGGCAACAGAATTGCGAACATTTTTGTTATATTTAGGTCCTCTTGTGTTGAGAAATATTGTAGATATTTATGAGGATTATCTGCTATTTCATTGCAGTATTTCTATTATAGTTTTTGACAAATATCTTTGTACTTTTGGTTCTAATTTTGCCGAAGAACTTTTAAAAATTTTTGTGAAACATTTTATTACTGTTTATAGTTAAAGTTTCCTAATCTATAATGCATGTTATCCCATCTGAGCAGTAATGTAAAAACTTTATGGATCCCTTGATAACTTTTCTACTTTTCCTTTCGAAACTTATTTAGGATCTCTTAAAAGCTTGGTAAAATCCACTGTTAACTCTTTGCATGAAATACATAATCGGATCAGAGAAGCTTTTTTTGTTGACTTTATGAATGAAAAAAGTGAGATTATCGGACCTAAACTTGAACCTAGCGAGGGATCTTTGTTACATTATCATCAAAACTGTAGACAGTTTAAAAAATTAGAAGATAATAAAATTATTTCTTGCGAAAAACATGACAAGAGTTTAGACAATAAAAAAACTCAAATTCTAGAGAAAACTATTTATGATCTTACTAAGGATTCTGATTTAAAACAAAAAAGAAATAAAAAAAAATGGTAAAAATTATTATTATTAACATTTTTAATTGTAGCGATTGTTACAGAAGAAGAAATAATGTAACGAAGTGATTATTTTATAGACTTAAGTTAGGTAACTAGGTGCTATGTGTCTGTTTCAAAAGATATTTTAACCATTGTAGTACTGCGCTTTTAATAGTGGCATTGTCAGCTGATCATTAATAATAGTTTAAATTGTTAATTATAAATAGGTAGTAATGTTAATCTGTTTGTATAGACATTCCACACATGCCGAGTGGCCGGCAGTACGTGAATCGCGAAACGCGAAGCGCGCACCTAGTCTCCGGCACTTCTGTGCCTGTCCTACCGTAAAGGTCTCCGAGACTGGAAACAATCAAATCAGTTCCCGTTTGACCGCCAACCGAAGCACCACACCGACTTGGACAGTAAGTAAGCTCGTGAGTATAAAGATATAGGTATTTAAATTTAATGCGGAATTATTCTCCAGGCCACCTGAGCACGTAAAAATTCTGCAGGGTGATTTGGAGGTATGTTCGTAACCGCGTGCCTGCCAGGCCACCTGAGCACGTAAGAATTCTGCAGGGTGACTTGGAAGTATCGTCCATAACCGCGGGTCCACCGGAATTCTGCAGGGTAGCTTGGAGTTTGACCTTACCGTCGTCGTCTTAAATTTGCAACTGTTCGGCTTGCCACTCCTCCCCCCTCAAACTAGAACCGCGTTATACCGCGTGCCCTCCAGGCCACCTGTGCACGAAAAAATTCTGCAGAGTGATTTGGAGGTACTGTCTGTTGCCACCGCGTGTCCTCTAGGCCGCCTGAGCACGTAAAAATTCTGCAGGGTGACTTAGAGGTATTTTCGTAACCGCGTACCTGCCAAGCCACCTGAGCACGTAAAAATTCTGCAGGGTGACTTGGAGGTATCGTCCGTAACCGCGGGTCCACCGGGCTACCTGAGCACGTAAAAATTCTGCAGGGTAGCGTGAAGTTTGACCTTACCGTAGTCGTTTTAAATTTGCCACTGTTAGGCTTGTCACTCCTTCCCCCCCCAACCGTAACCACGTTATACCGCGTGCCCTCCAGGCCGCCTGAGCACGTCATAATCGGCAGGGCGCCTTGGAGGTACTAGCTTTGGCATATTATAAGTCCGGAACCATCCATCAGCCAAGCGATAGTAAATAACCGCTATAGATAGGCATAGTGTGCTTGTATTGGCGCTTGCTTCCCCTCCTGGTATCCGTCCGCCGTCTGCTTATGACCGATTAATTTATTGCTGTGTACCTTTTCACCGCTTCTTTCACCGGATTACCGTATCGCACCGCTTGACCGTCCGCTACTGCCCCGCTCGCCCGTAGTTAAGACCGTTGTAGTATAAGTTGTAGTTACTAAGGTGTATATAAAGTGTAACTAATAATTAGTGTGTAGAATAAATGTAAATATATTGAATGAGAGTCTGTTCATTAACTGTAGTGTGTACGTTACCTTTTTCCCGACCCCTGGCTTATCCGTTTCTTCACTGTAGTTGCCCGGCCTCTATCGTCCCGCCGATAGAGTAAAGTGGTGTTTCTGCACTCTAAACAGAAACTGGCGCCCGAGATATCCGTACCGTGAGCACCGCCGTAGTGTTGGGCGTCAATTGACACTTCTGCTCTTGTGTAGAGTAGCGAAGTACGTCGCAATGAGTGAAATGGTAAAGAAATAACATAAGCTGATCGCTGATTTGAAAGCTCACATAGAAATACTGGAAAAATCTCTTAGCGCTAAATCAACTAACTAATTCATTAAAATCAAGAAGTACATAAACAAGTATAAAAAAAAATCTGATTGGAAAGTACTATAAAAAAATCCATCACTAAGAGGCAAATTCTTGTACTGGTGGATGACAGTGGTAGCAATTTATGCTAATTGTTGAGACGAAAATTAGATTTAAACCTGCTAGAAAGCCCGATGCTCAATTGAGCCATGTTTTAGAAAATATAGAAAAATTAACAAGTAATTTTACATACGAGGACTATGTCGTAGTAATAGCAAGCACAAAAATGATATTCATGCTAAGAAAATTCTCTCTTTTAAATATATCTGTAACAAGCATAAACTGTGTACTCACGCAAATGTTACTTTTACTTCCGTTCCTTACTATAAAACTAACTTAAATAGAAACTGGTATGTTCAAAAGTATACTACAAAATTAAACGACTTCTTATGCAAATTCAACAGATATTCCAAAGGTCTGGTCGAGTACCTAGAAATAAATGATAAATATTCCAGAAAAATAAATAATACCTATTTTGCTAATATTTTAATAAACATGATACCTTTTAATCAATCCTCAATCAAAACATTAATTTTTATTGATCTCACTAAGGACGATTTTTCAACAACTTATGCAGAAAAATTAAATCATACACAAATTAACAGTGACATATGCACTACAACAGAACAGTCCTCAACTAAATCACCTAATTTTTTATACCCTCAACTCTCGGATATAATCTTACTGAATTAAATAGCAGCACAGGAATAAGAATCCTCAATCTCAATATTCGAAATGTTAGAAAAAAAGTAGACAGCTTGAACATTTCCTTATATAAATTAAATTATCCAAAAGTTGTATGCCTCATAGAAACATGGTTCTCTCATGAAGAAGCTGAAATAATTAACGTATCTAACTATAATATTGCTAGTTATTACAGTAGGAAAAACTTAAAAGGTGGCGGAGTGGCAATTCTCGTACGGGATGATCTACAGAATAAAAATAGACGCTTAGAATTAAACGTAACGGACAAATTGTTTGAAGCTGCCAGTACAATCATAAATTAAGCATCACAATAAATTGTTTGCATAGATCACCCAAGGCGGATGAATCTCAGTTTATGAATTCCTGGGAACAACTTCTTTATAATTTAAATCACACGAAAATTCCCAAATTCATCTGTGGAGATTTTAACTTCAACTTCCTTAACCCTTTCGATAAGAGCAATATCGCACGCTACCAAATTCAAATTCAAAACAATTTTATTTTGTTTAACTAAATGAACAGAACATGTGTGCGTCCTCGCCAGCCTGTAGCGATATTTCGGTTTTTTGATTTCCATAAATAAAAAAAATATGAATTTTTTAAAATACCCCTGCATTTCGGTTCGCGTCGCGGCTTACGTATCACGAAAATCATGTGTTGTTTGAAAACGTCTGGAATTGCCACTTTTCAAACGTTCGTACCGACTTAATTTCCTTCGTGACACTGGAAATTCGCCACCTAACCTCCTTCTCATGCCCCGCTCTCCGATTCCTACCGAAAAATCGACTCCGGAAACCGTTATCGTTCCGCTCCGGGCGTTCGAAATTTTCACGTTCGGCCATCTTGGTCATTTTGTGAGTCCTCAAAGGCTCAAGTTGAGAGGTGAAAAGACGGCGGCGGCCATTTTACCGTTTCTCCCATGTGTCTAGAACGATTTGCCAAAATACAGTTTCTTAATTTCCGCAAATAAAAAAGTTACGAATTTTTAAAAATTACCCCGCATTCCGGGCGCTTTCCGTTTTGTTAGCGAGAAAAATCATATAAACAACCCACGAATTGCGTGTTCCACCTAAACATAACCATCTACGGACCCATCTTCGCCTCTTCCTGTCGCCTCCGATCCTTTTTTTAAAAGTTCTTATTTAAACGTAGACGTTTTTGCTCAGAGTAAACGCTCGGAGCCGTAGCCGAGCGAATCATTTTACCAATTAATTTTATCGAAATTGGTTGAAAACCTTGACGAAAATCACTAAAGTCGCCTTCTCCGTGCCCGAGAGCCTGCCACGGTCCATTTCCGTCGTTTCCACAATTAAAAATGCATTAAAATCCGGGTCCGATACGGTTGGAGCCGCTCGGGCGGGCTTCTCTTCTTAAATTTTAAATTAAATAATTACATGAAATTATATCATGTTTCAAACGTTCGAGCCGGCCTTAATTTTTCCTTCTTAGCCGTCGTCTAACCTCCTTCCTGTGCCTTGCGCTCCGATTCCTACCGAAAAAAATCGGCCCCGGAAGCGTTTTTCCGGTCCGCTCTGGGCGTTAATTAATTTTCTATTGGCCGAGACAAGCGAGCCTGTCAGAAAATCCAATATGGCCGAAAATTCAAGAGGGCTGGGCTGTTATGTTCCCTATTTTCCGACAAAAATGTAATTAATTTCAAGAAAAGAGCAATGAAATGTATATAGTTTGTATATGTGCGACGACTAATACCTCGGAAATACCAGATAATTAAATTTCAAGCCGAAAATGGTAAAGAAACTGCTAAAATCTGTAGGTGTCCTTTTTTAACTACGTACCTAATGTGTCGCTTAAAAAGACACGAAAATGACTGGAAATCAAAATAAGTACAATTTAAAAATAATCAAGACACGTACAGAGGGACGGCCGTGTTGTTATTTATGTAAATAAGAAAGCGTCAGTTTCGCTTTTATTAAAACTTTGTAAACGTAGCAAATTTAAAAATTTCATTAGCCTTTGTCACTCACAATTTTCGTATTTCAGGATGCGATTTGCGCGATACATTCCCGAAAAGCATTCCTCCTCACGTTTTTCGCCATAGCGCAGAACCAAACATAATTTTTCATTTAATTTTGCCCATTTTAAGAGGTCATGTTTTGAGATTTTTCGAAAAAATTTTCGCCACGAGCAGCCTCTCCTCTGCGCACTCCTCCCCGCCCCAATTGCGGGTTCGAGACCCCGATTTGCTTCGAACGTAATTAATAGGCCTTTTTATACCGTCCGCCGGGCCACGTTCGTTTTCCGCGAAAACATGAGCATTTTTCGTCCTATTTGACGTTTTCGTTTGAATTAATTTTGACGTAAAATAATTAAATTTTATGTTATACAGGGTGTCGCATAAGTAATTGTACACAGAGTAATGGCAGATTCCTTACGTAAAAATATTATGATTTAATCAAGCTTACCTTAGTCCAAAAGTTGATAATAACAGAGATACAGGGTGTCAAAGTTAATTTATTTTTTGTTTTTTTTTTTAAATAATTTCTTTAATCTTAACAAAATTTGGTGATTGGGGTTTTTTTTTAGGCGAGGGATTCAAACCTGTTCATAGTTTTGCTGTTGTTTGTAAAGGGCGCCACCTGCGGTAGTTTGCGTGTCGTTTATATGTCATATGTTATTATCAACTTTTGGACTAAGGTAAGTTTGATTAAATCGTAATATTTTTACGAAAGAAATCTGCCATTGCTCTGTGTACAATTACTTATGGGACACCCTGTATATATGTATATATATATATATATATATATATATATATATATATATATATATATATATATATATATATATATATATATATATATATATATATATATATATATATATATATATATATATATATATATATATATATATATATATATATATATATATATATATATATATATACATATATATATATTGTCATAATATTCATGGGTTATTAAAATTAAGTTGTTTAAAAGGGAGAAATAAGAACAATATTTAAGAAATCAGCTAAAATGGCAATTACTTTGAGCATCAATATCATGAAATGTAATAATACTGTGGTCAAATTTGAAACTTGTTGTTTCATATAACCATAAAATATTTAAAACGTAAAGAAATAATAAAATGTGTTGAGAGTCATGAGGCAAGAAATAAAAATATTAAATGAACATAGTTATTACAATTTAAGTCATAATGTTTTAATATAGAAGTAGATACCGTACAGATAGTTAACAAAACATTGTAATTAAAATAAAAGTGAAAGTGATAATTTTGAGGAAGCATGCAATCATCATACGTTACTTGAAGTCAGTTTGGAAACCCTGAAATACAAATTTTCTGCTAGTCACAATTGATTTAGTCATCCAGGGTAACTAGGAAAAACAAAGAAATTTGTTGTTAGGAAAAAAATAGTGAGTGGAAGGGGATTGTTTTTGGTGTGGATAGAGAAAAATGACAAGAGATTAAGAACTGGTAAAAATACAAGTATAGTAAATAAATAAAGCTTTTATAAATAAAGCGCATTATAAGAAGTTAAAGAAGAATAAATAAACAAACAGAAGATAATTGAAAAAAATTGGAAGATTGAAAATAATGATAATTGAATGCAAAATTGATAAGGAAATCAAAATATTTATTGTCCAGTAATAAAAGGTTAAACTCCGGCTATTTAATTATTATTTTAGAAAACCTTGGTTTGTGAAGAAATTAAATATTGGAAAAGTGAATGTCAAAATTAATGTCAGATGGGGAGAATTTAAATTTAAGAAAATAATAAGTTTGGAAAATACGGGAAGAGAAATTTCCAACCGTGAGCGTAGAAGACAGAGTTAATGTTGTTTGCATACGAGTGTTAAAAATATAAGTAACTTGGTATGTGATAAACTCTATTTAAAACCAATGTCAGAACATTATTAAATTTAAGGAGTCAGATTGTTAATTAGTATCGTGTGCCCTAAAAGTTAAAAATCATTATATGATCATTTGGTATGTGATAAACTCTATTTAAAACCAATGTCAGAACATTATTAAATTTAAGGAGTCAGTTTGTTAATTGTTATTGTAAAAGTTAGAAATCATTATATGATCATTTGGTATTTAATTTATAATGCCCTAGAACCGGCTCTTTTGAGATAAGTGTTTCATGTTCAAAGTACTTCAATCTAAAATCCAAGTTAATGTATTAATTTGGTTGGCGCTCAGCATACTTAAATCGAGAAATTGAGTAAATTAAAAATAAAATAAATTATAGGAGTAATAAAATAGCACATATAAATGATGCCTGCCAACGTGGGGCGATCAAAATAAAGGGCAGTCATTAAAGACAGGAAATTTTAAATAATTGAACACAGTATAGTCTAAAATTAAAAGGTAATTAACAGGGAATTTTACTAAATTAAAATAAATACTTCAAATTTCTATTTTGTTCGAGCATGGATCTGCGTTCTGGGAGAAAGAGTAGTATGGCATACCAAGAGGAAATTGTGGCACAAACAAGTACAGATCAAGGTACGGGGGACAACATAAATGTTCCTAGCAATGTCATGTTTAGTCAATTGTTAACAATGATGACTGAAATAAAAAAATCGAATGATGAGATAAAAAAAATCGAATAATGAAATAAAAATGTCAAATGACCATTTATCAGGGGAGGTTATGCAATTTAAAGATACAAACGAAAAATTATCAGTGGAAATAAATTCAATGAAACAGGAAATGGCAGGGGAATTAAACAATTTAAACACTAAATTTGAGAAAATAATATTTGATATTAGAAAGGAAACAGATGAAATGATTAACAACGCGAAAGGGCAAATGCTTAAAGAAATACATGAAAAATTAGAAGTAGAATTTCAAGACATGACGACATTAATTGACAGGAGAGACATTATATATGACGAACGAATACGGGGGCAAGACGAAAAGATAAACACGGTGGAAAACAAACTAAAACAACACGAGAAAGTCACGAAACAATTTGAAAACCATATTGAAAAAGGGTGCAATACTGGTGGAGAACCAACTTATGTAATAAGGGGGGAGCCACCCATTAGTTTAAATGAATTAAAATTTTACGGGGACTATAAAATTCATCCTTGTGTTTTTATCAAAAGGTTAGAAAACTGCATGGAAAACAGAACGAAAATAGCTGACATAAAAACATGCATACAAAATAGTATAAAAGAGAATGTAGAGGCTTGGTACAGTTTGATAGAGGATGATTATCATAATTTTCAAGAATTTAAGGAACTTTTCTTAAAACAATACTGGGGACAATACCACCAGCAAAAAGTACGGAAAAATTTAGGTAATGGGAAATATTATGAAGGCTACGGGTTCTCGCGTGAACAATACGCAATACGTAAATATAATCAATCGAAATATTTAGTTCCTCAACCCACAGAAGCTGAGATAATAAATTATTTAGCGCAACATTTTGAGGATGATATTCGAAAAGTTATAATAACGCAGAGAATGTGTACAATAAGTGAAATAGTTGAATATTTAAGGGATATCGATGATGATAGGATTGGTTGGAGGAAACCATTGGCTCAGATTGACCGACGAGACAGGGACGGCAGGTACGGACGAGGAAATTTCAACGAACGGGGGGAGTCGAGTCGATTTTAGGCAGAGAATTGATGACGGACAAGAGAGACGTTACGGATATCAGAATAGGAACTTTGACAGACAAAACGATAGGCAACAGAGAAGGATTTTAGACAGACAGAATAACAGAAATTTAAGAAGGGAGGATGGACAAGCACAAGAACAACATAACGATAAGAGAGACGATAGACATAGACAAATTAATACAATACGAAAACAGCAAGAGGATATAAATAAGATAGAAACGGTAGCGCAGATACAAGTAGACGGACATAGGCAGGATTTTCGGTAGCGAACAAACCAAGTGTGTCGATCATAACAACTTCCCAACACATGCGAGAATATTTGGATTATGAAAACGGTTTTGAAGGCAATGAGGAAATAAATATATGTAATTTAATTATTAATGTTAAATTAGATGAAATAGAGGTGCAAGCTTTAGTAGACACGGGTGCGGAAATAATCTTAATAAATGAAGTGGTGGAAAAAATTCCAAAGAAAATTAAAGTGAACATTATGAAGGTATCAAAAATAAAATTAATGAATGCAAATGGAAAAAAGTTTGCTGAAGGAAATAGGGTAATGAACATAACATGTGAGGTACAGGGTGAGAAATTTGAGGGTAATTTTGTAGTGATTAAAAATATGAATTTTGATATTATTGTGAGGGAGGATATTTTAACAAAGCTGAGAGTAAAAATTGATATGGGTAAGAGGACTTTGAGTATAGGTGGAAAAGCAGTGCCCATGGTAAAAATTAATGAAGTAGATGTGCAATTAAAGGGCAAAGTTGCCGAAAATATAAATGAGTATAAAGCTACGGAGGGAAGCACATCGCGTAGAATAAGTAATTGTAATTTGGGGGAGAGCTTTAAAATAAAATGTCCTACTCGGCATTTTGAAAAAATTCAAGGATTACTTAAAAGACATAAATCACTTATTAATTACACACCGAGAATCGCGGAAAATTATGTTCATTCAGTTATTAGTTGATGAAAGTAAACCATTTAAATGCAAAAGTTACCCAATTCCTTACAACTATCGAGCAAAAGTAACTGAAGAAATCAATAACATGGTAAGGGATAAAATAATAGAACCGGCAAAAAAAAATTATATCAATCCATTAGTAGTTGTTAGAAAAAAGAATGATACCATACGGTTATGTTTAGACGCTAGGTTACTAAATCAAATAACTAAAGCTCAATATGATGCACCACAAAACATAGATTCAATGTTATCTAGAATAGGTAAAAATACGATATTTAGCAAACTAGATCTCAAAAATTCATTTTGGCTCATTCCGTTAGATCCAAATTCTCGTAAATACACAGGGTTTAGTGTTGATGGGCATGTGTATTGGTTCAGAGTTGTACCATTTGGTTTGCAATCGGCTAACTCAGGTTTAGTACGAGCTATGTAATCGGTACTTGATAAATATGAAAAGTTTTGTTTGCACTATACAGACATCTTAGTTTTTTCGGAAAATATCGAAAAACATATAGAGCATCTCGACACGATTTTAAATGCTTTAGATACTGCAGGATTAAAGTTAAACATAGAAAAATGTGAGTTTCATCAAACAAATGTAAAATATCTAGGATATACAGTGGGTCAAACAGGTATTAGCATAGATAAGGAAAGAATAGCGGTAATTAAAGAGTATCCATCACCGAAAAATTTAAAAATGTTAAGAGGTTTTCTGGGTATTCTTAATTACTATAAGAAATTTGTGCCCAAATTAACCGAATATCAGATACCATTAATAGAGTTATTGCGAAAAAATGTTAAATGGGAGTGGAATGAGAGAAGGAAGAAAGCTTTTCAACAGTTAAAAGAAAACTTCCATGATAATTTGTTATTACACAGCTCAGACTTTCAGATTCCATTTATTTTAAGGACGGATGCATCACAATACTTTATTTCCGCAGAGTTGACGCAAATTCAGGTGGGAGTAGAAATACCGATATGTTTTATATCCAGAATTTTAAAGCCTTATGAAACTAGATACTCAGTTGGAGAAAAGGCTATGTGTGCAGTGGTTTTTGCAATTTCCAAACGAAAATACTATCTAACGTCAGCTAAATTTACTCTCGAAACGGACCATGCCGCACTTTTAAAATTCAGTTTAGACCAGGAAAGGACGACATAACGGCGGATGTATTGACACGAAATCGAGAGTCAAATATACAAAATCCGGATACGTTTGTGGTAGCTTTAAATCAATTTTTGCCCATTGAAGAATTATATTAGTAAATGAAATTTCACGGAGTCAAATGAAACTGACGGATTTACAACAAATATTACGGGAAAGACAAACTTATAGAGGTTACAGTTCTAGACAAAATTTTATTATTAAGACAATTGACGAACAAGAACTTTAAGTTATTGATTGTGAACTGACAAATAAAATTATATTTGATTTGCATACCCACTATGGACACATAGGAGTACGCAAGACATGGTTGATTTTCAGAGAAAATTTCTATTCCCAAAAGACTTGCAAATAACCAAAAAAGATGATATCCATGTGTCATGAATGTTGCATGGCAAAGTTTAAAAATCATTCAAATAAAAACACAACAGGTAGCATAACGACAACGAGACCATTAGAACTTGTGGCAATAGATTACGTGAGTAACTTGATAAAAACAAAGGGTGGTTATAAGAATATTTTAGTAATGACGGAAAATTTTTTAAAATATGTAAGGTTATACCCAACGAAACGTTGTAATACTACAACAACAAAAAAATTAATTAATAAGTTTTGCAAGGAAATTGGTAAACCAGAAAAAATTTTGTGTGATAATGCTACGTATTTTAATAACAATAAATTTAAAGATTATGGGGAGAACAAGTATTACAACCTTTAAGACTAACCCCCGTATCCACCTCTGATACGTGCATAAGTTAAGCGTGCGTTACGCGCACCCTTGACGCGTTGCAAGGCATCCTCCTGTCGAAAAAAAAAAATTGTATATTATTGGCCGTCACGCCGTTACGATGCGTCGGATCGAAATCGGTCATAAGGCTTTTTTGGCGTCGATCGCGACGTAGAACGACACGCCCCCCGCGATTTTGCCGAAAAGGCGCGTTCCGACATTAGCCCCCCTCCCCGACCCCCAAACCCCCCTTTATTTTCTTCCAAAAACCCCTCCCCGAGTAATACCCGCCCACGGAAGCGCATGCCTTAATCTGCCGGCGAAGTATTTTTTTCGGACGATCGAAAATTTTCGGCGCGCCGACGGCCGCCACGCCGTTACGATACGTCGGATCCGAATCGGTCATTAGACTTTTCTGCGCAGTTGGAGACGTAGAACGGCACGCCGTCGGCGAATTTGCCGAATGAGAGTTTTCCGAAAACAGACCCCCCTTTCCAACCCCCCAAACCCCCTCCGATTGTAACATGTAAACCTCTCCTCGAATGGTATCCGCCCACGGAAGCGCAGTCCTCGATCTCACGACGTATTTTTTCCAGCCGATTAACCGTTTTCGGCGCACCGACGGTAGCGACGCGTCGGATAGAATTCAGTCATTAGACTTTTCTGCGCCGTTCGCGACGTAAAATGACACTCCGTACGCGATTTTGCCGAAAAAGCGATTTTCGGAATTAGCCCCCGTCACCGTCCCCACACTCCCCTCCAAAATTTTCCCGGAAACCTCTCCTCGATTAATGTTCCCCCCACTTACTATCTCGACGAAGTTTTTTTTTCGGACGATCAAAAATTTTTTGCAAAAACCTCCCGTCGAACGTCGGCCCCCCACGAAAGCGCGTCCCTTCATCCGCACATTTACTATTTTTTTTCGGTCGTTCGAAAATTTTCGGCGCATCGACGGCCGCCACGCCGTTACGATGCGTCGGATCGAATTCGGTCATAAGTCTTTTTTGCGTCGTTCGCGACGTAGAAGGACACGCCGTCCGCGAATTTGCCGAAAGGGCGCGTTCCAAAATTAGCACCTCCTCCCCGACCCTCCAACCCCCCCTAGTTCTTTTGCAGAAACCTCCCGTCGCACGACGGCCCCCCACGGAAGCGCGTCCCTTCATCTGCAAATTTACTATTTTTTTCGGTCGATCGAAAATTTTCGGCGCGCCGACGGCCGCCACGCCGTTACGATGCGTCGGATCGAAATCGGCCATAAGACTTTCTTGCGTCGTCCGCGACGTAGAACGACACGCCGCACGCTAATTTAACGAAAAGGCGTTTTCAGAAATTAGCCCCCCCCTCGATTTTTTTTTCGAAAACCTCTCGCCCAACGACGGCCCACCACGAAAGCGCGTTCCTTAATATGCATATTTGGTATTTTTCCCGACCGTTTGAAAAAAAAAACGAAAAAAAGCGATCGATTTGATCCGCCTACAGGCCAAACGGAGCGTCGTACGCATACCGCACCCCTATACTTTTTTGTAGGCCTGACCATTTGCCTTCCTATAGGGGGAGGTTGCGATCCCCCTCGTCTGAACTCGGTGTAGGTAGCACCCCCTCCACGCACCCCAATGGTGGGGGGTGGGTCGAGATGGCAATTTTTTCATCTCGTATCGCCCCCATGGCCACGCATGGGGTCGAAACGGAGCTTGAAAAGTCGCTGCACCAGATAACAACTGCTCACTTGGGGCAAGGGGGGAGGAAAATTTCCGAGGCTTATATCTCGGCAACGGGAAGAGCTATCGAAGCGATCTCGACGGCGTTGTCCTCGTCTAGTCGTCCCATGTAGACATTGAGGCGACCACTTTTTTCGAAAAAACGATTATCTCAAAATTCACCCACCACACCCCGCGAAAACGGGTGGACGAACCATCTATGTTTATAAGGGCAAAATGTGCACAAAAGCACCCCTTTTACGTAAAAAATTCGTCGCGCCCGCGAGAGCTGTTTGAATCTAACTCACGTTCCCCATTATTACATCCAAGATGTAACACAAATAAAGGATTCTCTCCGCGGCAAGTACAGACACCGCCTCCGAAAAATTTGGTCTTCCGAACTTTCGGTGAAGAAGAAGGTGTCTGCAACTAACATGCTTACCGTTCCGATTCTGCTCTACTCCTTCGGAGTAGTAAAGTGGAGGGTAGATGAGCTGCGCCAATTAGACAGAGATACCCGCAAGATGGTGAATATTCACAGAAATATTCATCCTAGATCGTCCGTTCCTCGTGTGTACCTCCCACGTCAACGGGGGGGCCGAGGACTCTTGAGCCTGGAGTGTACACATGGCAGAGTAGTACTGAGTATGGCATGTAACATACTCAGGATCTCAGATCCCCTCTTGCGGTTCGTAAAACATCACGAAACTGTAGGAGTGGGAGCAGGATTGTTCAAGGCAGCAAAAAGAGCCGCAGATGAACTCGGTCTCGCATTTGACATCAGGCGAGGAGGCCGGCGAGGTGCTGATGTTGAGTCAGTCACCGAACTTCAGCCAAATCGTCTGAATTAGAGCTGCCGAACAGGGAAAATCTGTTTCGGCAGCATGTCGATAAACCCCAGCATGGTGTCTTCTATAAGAACATAGAAACACTGAGTTTATCGACCAGGCTGACCTTCACCTTTCTAAAGTCAGCAGGGCTTAAGTCGGAGACCGAGGGATACATTATGGGCTGCCAAGACGGTGTTATCAACACCTTGGTCTACCGTAGCCGCGTGTGGCGTGTAGAGGTTCCTGATATCAACTGCAGGACCTGCCATCAGGCGCCGGAATCGCTCATGCACTTACTTTTGCATGCCCCATATTATATGCGTTTTCGGCCTACATCCACCGACATAACGCGGCTTTACGAGTGCTATACTACCATCTAAGGCACTCGTACGGGGTAGACCAGACACCAGTGCTGCCTTACGTCCCCGGAGATATTGAGTCCGTTGTCGAGAACGAGAAATGCCGGATTTACTGGAACTACTCGTTCCCGACTGTCAGGCTAATCCAAGCCAACAAGCCTGACATAGTCCTCCTTGACCATCAACTCAAGGTGATGTATGTCATTGAGTTCTCGGCACCTGCGGAGAAAAACATCACCTTGAAGGAGGAGGAGAAACGGACCAAATATCGCGATCTCCGGTACGAGCTCCAAGTGCTGTACCCAGGCTACTCGGTCAAAATGGTCGTCCTTATTATCGGTGTACTCGGAGGGATAAAGCCTACGCTGCTCTCGGAACTGAAGATCATACCGGCCTGCCAAAAACCAGCCGAGTGGCTGGCAGGTCAAATGCAGAAGGCGGTTATTCTGGGTTCTCTCCGTCTGCTTAGGGCACACGATTCTGGTATCTACAGTCACTAACCCTGCGGGATGTGGGGAATGGCTGTAGTTGATGCGCCGGCGCGACTCCCGTGAGGCGTCGGAGGCCACGGGAGGACTGACCGGCATCGGGAAACCGAAAAAAAAAAAAAATAATAATAAAGATATTAAATTAAGTTTTCCATCTATAAGGCATCCACAGGCAAACCCGTCTGAAAGGCATATTCAAGAAGTGGTAAGGTTTTGAAGGATAGCAACACAAGAAAAGCATGAAACGTGGGTAAATTATCAGAAATAGAATATTATTTGAATCATGTACCTAAACAGTGACAAAAATCGCTCCAATTACGGTTATGTTAGGTCAAGAAGCAGACAGATCTTGGGTTATAATGGATGCAGAAAGACTTGAAAACATTAGGATTCGCGTAGCTAAAAGAATTAAGGCAAATTCTGATCGATACATCAAACGGGAAAATGAAAAAAATTAAGAAAAGGGTAATATTTAAAATAGGTGATTTTGTTATCGTAAAAAGGTTGAGAGTATCAAATAAGGACAGAAAAATATGTGCAAAATTATTGTATCCGTATGAAGGTCCATATCGAATAAATAAACTTATAAATGACAACACATAATAATATGAGCTTTGGAACATGAAAAATGATACTGTACGAGGAATTTTCAATATAAGTTTATTATATCCATATTTTCCAGATCGTAACACATGATATGAACAAAATAGATACAACATCTAGTGGATAAATACAATTTTCCTACAAGTGTAAAATGTGTATTGATCCAGGTGGAGAAAATGTCATAATATTCATGGGTCATTAAAATTAAGGTGTTTAAAAGGGAAAAATAAGAACAATATTTAAGAAATCAGCTAAAATGGCAATTACTTTGAGCATCAATATCATGAAATGTAATAATACTGTGGTCAAATTTGAAATTTGTTGTTTCATATAACCATAAAATATTTAAAACGTAAAGAAATAATAAAATGTGTTGAGAACCATGAGGCAAGAAATAAAAATATTAAATGAACATAGTTATTACAATTTAAGTCATAATGTTATAATATAGAAGTACATACCGTACAGATAATTAACAAAACATTGTAATTAAAATAAAAGTGAAAGTGATAAATTTGAGGAAGCATGCAATTTTCATAAGTTATTTGAAATACAAATTTTCAGCTAGTATAGCACAATTGATTTAGTCATCCAGGGTAACTAGGAAAAACAAAGAAATTTGTTGTGAGGAAAAAAATAGTGAGTGGAAGGGGATTGTTTTTGGTGTGGAGAGAGAAAAATGACAAGAGATTAGAACTGGTAAAAATACAAGTATTGTAAATAAATAAAGCTTTTATAAATAAAGCGCATTATAAGAAGTTAAAGAAGAATAAATAAACAAAAAAATTGAAAAAATTGGAAGAAGATTGAATATAATAATAATTGAATGCAAAATTGATAAGGAAGTCAAAATATTTATTGTCCAATAATAAAAGGTTAAACTTCGGCTATTTAATTATTATTTTAGAAAACCTTGGTGTGAAGAAATTAAATATTGGAAAAGTGAATGTCAAAATTAATGTCAGATGGGGAGAATTTAAATTTAAGAAAATAATAAGAAGTTTGGAGAATACGGGAAGAGGAAATTTCCAACGGTGTGCGTAGAAGACAGAGTTAATAATGTTGTTTGCATACGAGTGTTAGAAATATAAGGAACTTGGTATGTGATAAACTCTATTTAAAACCAATGTCAGAACATTATTAAATTTAAGGAGTCAGATTGTTAATTAGTATCGTGTGCCCTAAAAGTTAAAAATTATTATATGATCATTTGGTATGTGATAAACTCTATTTAAAACCAATGTCAGAACATTATTAAATTTAAGGAGTCAGTTTGTTAATTGTTATTGTAAAAGTTAGAAATCATTATATGATCATTTGGTATTTAATTTATAATGCCCTAGAACCGGCTCTTTTGAGATAAGTGTTTCATGTTCAAAGTACTTCAATCTAAAATCCAAGTTAATGTATTAATTTGGTTGGCGCTCAGCATACTTTAATCGAGAAATTGAGTAAATTAAAAATAAAATAAATTATAGGAGTAATAAAATAGCACAATATATACATATATATTTTAAAAGAAAGTTGTTTTTCTTTTTGACTTCTTGAACCTTATTTATATTTTTTATAGCAATTGTGTTCTTGGGATTTTGGTTTTTTAATGATAGATATGAATGAATTTTTTTACCTAAATTTTAAAAGTTTTAATGAAGGTTTTAAGGAAAATTTAAAATAATTAAAAGCAGAAATATCAAAAAAAATTAACAATCTAAAAGCAAAACAACAAACTCAAAACCAATCAGAAAATAACTATTCAAACTGGATAGAAAACCTATCAGACACAAATCCCTGAAAACGATAAAGAAATACTAGCTCTTGGGCCAAACTATGCCACTCCTACAAGCAGTTACAAAGACATTCCAATTAACAATATAATTTGCAATATAGAAAGCAGCATTCAAAAATACAATAACGACAAAAAAGACGAAATTAGAAGTGACATAAATTACGCATTATCTAACTATACTACGAAACAAAAACTAATCACACCTGAACAAAAAACATTTAATAAAAAATGTAAAGACAAAATATTTCATAAAAAATAATCCACAACTTCTCATCCTAAAACCTGATAAATCAAACAAAACAGTAATAATGAACGAAAACGATTACCATGATAAAATGAGCATTTTACTACAAGACCAATCCACATATAAAGTCTTAAAAAAGAGACCCAACCAATCAACTACAGAAAAAAAAATTATGAAATAATAAACAAATGGGAAAAAAAGCACATATCTCACCCACTATAGCAAAAAAGTTAAAAATACACAACGCCTTACCCCCTAAAATTTACGGACTCCCCAAATAACATAAACCTGACATTCCCCTTAGACTAATAGTATCATGCATACAATCCCCAGCAAAAAACCTCTCAGATTACCTAAAATCTAGCATAGCCAACGTAATAAATAAAAACAAACACTATATCAAAGATTCATGGCAGTTTGAAAACAAAATTAAAAACATAACAGTACCGACAGACTATCTACTTGTATCCTTAGATGTTGTTTGGCTATATACAAATATTCCATTAAACTTAGCCAAAGGCATAGTAGAGAAAAAGTGGAAAGAGATCGAACCCCACACGACATTATCCCTAAAAGAATTCCTAGAAGGTTTAGACTACGCTTTCACATCAACGTATTTTCAATATAAAGATAAGTTTTACCAACAAATAGAGGGACGTGCCATGGGAGCTTCAATATCAAGTGTAATTGCACAACTTGTACTTGAGGACCTAGAAACTACAATAATCCCAAAAATAAACTGCGAAATTCCATTCTTCTACAGATATGTTGAGGACTGTATAACACTCATACCACACGACAAAATAAATTACATTCTCGACTTATTTAACTCATACCATAATAAACTACAAATCACGATAGCAATAGAAAATGACAATAGACTAAACTTCCTAGAACTAACTTTAATAAAGACAAACAGTACAATTAGGACACAATGGTTTACCAAAAGCACATGGTCAGAAAGATACATAAATTTCACATCAATCATCCTATATCCCAAAATAAAAAGTGTAGTTATAGACATTGCCGATCGAGCCATCACCCTTTCAGATCCTGAATACAGACAAGAGGCAATTAAAAAAGCCAAAACAGCCCTCACAAAAAACAAATACCCTGACAGCTTCATTAATAAAATCTTTAAAAAACGAATAAATAAATTGTACAACAAAAATGCACAAACTACAACAAATAATTCCGAACGTACTTACGTATCCATCCCGTACACAAAAGGACTGTCAGAACAAATAGGAAAAAAAATTAAAAAAACATGACATTATCATTACCCACAAAGGACATAACTTGTTAAAATCTAATTTCAGTAAACTCAAGAGTAAAACTCCTACCCCAAAAAAAAACCACGTACTTTATGAAATACCATGTGAAAACTGTGACAAAGTATACATAGGCCAAACTTCCCAACATCTAGAAAAAAGAATCCAATCCCACAAGTATGATAAAATTAATAAAACAGCACTCACAAAACATACACAGACAACAAAACACAAATTCGACTTCGACAAAACAAAAATATTAGCTACAGAAAACCACACCAAAAAAGAGAAATCTTAGAAATGACTGAAATAAAAGAAAACTCAAAAACAATAAATGACAAAACAGACACACAAAATTTAAACAAAATCTACAATAACTTACTCAAAATTAATCAAACAAAATAGTAGCTGCCCTTACAAGAAAATTAGAAATACACCACTGCCACAGCAAGCTAAGTCAATAGATCCTTAAAACTTTTAAAATTTAGGTAAAAAAACACATGTTACAGGCATTAGGAATTTTAACAAATTATAACCCACCCCAGTTCAAGAATTTAGTTCAAACTTAGTTGTAAACACAAAAAACATCATCGGTTAGTGTAAAATAGTAAAAAGTGATGTGCTTGCTATACGCACAAATTATTAATTAAGTAGCATTTTTGTAAACTATAAAGTGCCACATCGGATTATTTTTTCGTTTAAGGTAAGATATTTTAATGATAATTAAAAATCGTAGAATAATTTTAAATTGCTTTATATTTTAGTCATTGCATTGAAAAA
>JANEYF010002696.1:0-21786 GCA_029963845.1 Rhamnusium bicolor
ATTATAGACTAATAATATATAGTAATTAAAATTAAAACTAAATCACGAACAACGCTATAACGTGATCTACCTAACGAGAAATAATGGAAAGTCAAGAAATAAACTGTAATCCAATTTTCACCATAGCCTAGGTGAATAAAGATTTTGATATATAAATAATCATTTGTGTGAATGCAGACTATAAATATAATTAATAGAAGTGTATTTATGTTTTATATTAACAATAAAATATTTTAAATCAACTATTCACTAACAAAATCTTCACTACATAGAAACACTTTTAAATAAATAGGATATATTTCAACTTTAATATATTTAATATGGCAAATGATCAAAACTTTGTGAATTGGAAATGAAAATATGAGCAAAAAGGATAGTATAGGGATATATACAGTGTGATCAGTTCAAGTGAATCACACTCGTAAGTGAGTTATTGGCTGTTGAAAGCGATCAAAAATTAAATTTTTCTGATTTAACTGGAATTTTGAGAGGTACGATAATAAAACTTTGGTGATATGTACGTGAAAATCTCCTTTTATGAAATAACTTAAATAGTTTAATGATCAAAAAATATCACAATCATTACTGCAGTGAACATTTGGAGAATATAAAAGTTTTCAGTTGCAAAAGTTAATAAAACACGTCGGGAATTAAATAAAAATCACAGGTAGGTATATTTAGTGTAATCTATAGAAATACAACACCTACAAAAAGAATAACAAGAACAAGAAACAAAACCGAGAAAAAAAATAGATATCCTTAAGAGTTTTTTACAGAATATTCTCCACATAGCCACTATTATTTTCTATACAGATGTTGCAGCGCTTGATAAAGTTTAAGCGTAATTTTTCAAATAGACTATTATTTAAGTTCAGGGAATGAATGCACTCGCTTATTGCATTTTTTAATTGTTGAACATCTTCATATTCCCCGTGTTTATAGATTTCTTCTTTGAGAGCTCCCCAAAAGAAAAATCTAATAGATTTAAATTAGACCTTCTTGCAGGTCAATGTAACGGACCATGTCGACCAATCCAAAAAGGATAATGATTATTTAAAAAATTTGTAACAGCTTGGGTACTATGAGCTGGAGCTCCACCAGATGATGCTACAGCATTGTACGACAGGTATTTAAGTAACTTTGCCCTGTCAAAGAACCTTCAATGAATATAGGACCAATAATTTTATTTTGATGTATACCACACCAAACGTTTACAGAACCCTGTTTTCTTGCTTCTCTAATGGCGTGGGGATTTTCCACGGCTCAGTGGTGAGTGTTTTTTTCTATTATTTACACCTGCTGTCGAAAAAGACGACACATCTGTCCATAAAATATTTTTTAGAAAATTTATATCGTCATTATGTCTATCGATCATCTCTTGACAGAATATTCTTTTATCTCGAAAGTCAGTAAGATATAGTTTTTGAACCGGCAATACATGATATGGTTTAAAGTCATATCTTTTCATTACCCTCATGATACTTGTTTGAGATACATTAAAGTGCCTTGAAGCATCAACTGTGGAACGGTTGGGATTCTCATTAAGATACAGTAACATATTTAATTCCATGTCTTTATTAATTATACGATATCCCATTTGCCAATTTGAATTTTTCAGACAATTGCTATTCAAAATTTTGTATAAATCCGCTTAAAGTTATTTTTGGATGATGCTAGTCGATTTGGATACTTCTGAATAAATTCTCCTCGTACTGATGCCTTATTTTTCTGGCAAGAAATGTAAATTTCTAATATCTTGCACCTTTCTTCTACAGAATAATACATTTATTATCACTGAAAATCGCAAAATATGCGATTAATAACAATTATATGAATATATTAATAATTTGACAGCTAGGCAGTTGTTTTTGTAAATTTACCTACTTTAATAATAGTTGCCAAATTTTAAGTTTCTTATTCACAACTTTACTTGCAGGGCGATCATGTAAAAGTTAATATATCAAGCAAAATTAGAGAATCAAAATATATAAAAAATATACAGAATGTTCCACTAAAAAAAACACTTTCTTTAAACACCCTGTGTATATTATGTCCAATACAAAATCTAATTGTGGAATCAAAATCTATGTAAGGAAGGAGATAGGAAACATTTTAAAATCAATCAATCAATCAATCAAGTTGTTCTAGATATAGTGAGCGCAACCGATATTGTCACGGGTTGTCCGGGGTAAGACGCTATGGAACGCAGAGCCGGATTTAAGTGTATTGTTATAACGAGGGGTTTAGCCCTCGCTATTTGTTATCTAATTAGGTTGGCTGAAATGAAACAAAAATATAAAAAAACTCTTACATATATTTTTAATGTAACTGACAAAAGGCTCCGGCAGGGCGTGGTAAGCAAGTAATAAACGACATATCTACGTATAAAAAAAACTTAAAAATAAATCACAAAATGCATACGCTCACAATGAGTTTGTTTTAAGGCGCCACCCGCCTTTCTTTTTTCGTTTTGATTGTTCACTTTTTAAAACTCTAAAAAAGTTAAACGCACTAATGCCGTTGAAAGGGGGAAAGAACGGTTATTCTTCACTAAAGTGTCTCGCACAGCTCAATAGCAAGTAAAAAAAGTCTAGAGGGCTTTTTCCCACTCTAGTTCGGTGGACAGGCACATCAGTTCGCTGATGCAAATTGAATTTCAAATTTCCAGCTCGCACTCAGAGCGGAAGCTGGCTATTTATTATTTAATAGGTACCTATGTGAAAATAATTACAAGTAAGATAACCTTACCAGCTCACAGAATATCTTTCTTAGGCTACATACTTAGTAACTTCAGAACCATAACTTTCAGCCAGACCAAATCTCGAACGGAATTCCAGCAACACACACAACTAACTCACTTCAAGCCCAGCTCTTGTCTGCCGGCGAAACCTAACAATCTCCGTATCAGCGTTCCCCCTTGTCCCCACACAGCAGTGTTCGCGCTGGTGCACTAAAGGTCCAGTGGTCGCTTAAATTATCAAAGATTTACAATTTAGTTGTCGGTTTTAAAATTTTTAAGGTTGACCTCAAACCAAATTATGCAATTAGCATTAAATAAAACGCAAGTTAATTATATCTAAAGATGGACTGTTACACTGTTCGCTTGTTTGCTTTTCAATGTAGCAACAGTTTAACAATTGTACAAAAAAGCGTTAACTTTCGTTTGATATAACTTGTTTACTATCCACAAAGAACCGCCAGGAAGTATGAGCATTTCTTGCCAGGAAAGGATGGGTATGGAATATTAGTATAGAATAAAGAAATTATTTAAAAAGTAACAAAAAATCTTTAAAAACAAAATAAAAACAAATATATACTCTCAAAATAGTAACAGAAACAAACATTATTACAATAATAAAAACAGAAAGATATGTTTTTGTCAAAATGAAAAAAAAAATAATAACATTAATAAATAATAGTATTAATAACTAATAACATCTTGAAAAAAGAATATTTCTCAAGCACTGAACTACGAAAGCACAAAAACGGAAATAAATAATGCAGTTGATATCACAAAATTCACTTCTTTACTTTACCTCATCCCACATTGCTTCTTCCTCTGAATATTCGCCCTTCTCACCCTCTTCTTCATTTTCAGATAAACTACTATCTCGTTCAAATTTATAATAAATTTATTTCCACTATTTATCTGAAATTTGTCAATTTTTAAATAATCATCCTCAACTGTAATTATTTTTCTAATTCTTTTTTCCCAATCTTCCTTGTTAATTTTCGACACTTCATTTTGAATTAACTTCAGAAATATGGCGGTCATCTCAATACTTAGTGGCCATGTCTCTCCGCTACATTATCTATAATATACTTCTACTCATAATTTTTCATTTGCGGGACTTTCAACAGTTGTGCCTTATTATAATTTTCCTCATAATAGAGATTATGTAGAACTCTTTTTTAGCAATTTTATACAGTTGTCTGGAATGGTACTTCGCATTGTCAAGAACAATAATGCTATTCGGTTTTCATTTTGGAATGAGTGTATTTTCAAACCATTTCTCAAATATTTCTCCCATGTTCTTGTGGTAATCCACTTTACAGTCTTCCATGTTTTTCCGAACAGTTTCAATGCATTATCAACCCATCCATCAACTGATTCACAGTGCAATATAATCAACCGGGTCCCTTTATTAGAGGACAATGAGATTGGTTGCCATTTCCTAGATCCATCAGTTCATCATTTTTTTACGGTGTCATACGTATCATACCAAGTTTGATCGAGATAATAAATTGGTCTATTTTCCCTTCTGATTTCTTTTATCTCTCCTAGATATGAATTTCGCCAATCCACTATTCGTCTACTTTCCATAATCGCCATGCGTTTATTAATAGTTTGATATTTAAATCCAATTTTTCTCAGCCAAGTTCCTAAAGTTCTTTTGGTATATTTTAGATGATAATCTTTTCTTTTAATTTTCTGTCTACTATATCAATAGTTGGGATTTAATTTTTCTGATACGCATCGTAAACTAAAGTTCTTAAATATTTGCTAACGATGGGTGCAGAGTTTTCGATTGACCGGCGTCGGATCGTTGTTTGGGATGCCTTCTGCCACCAGTTTGTATATTGTAGGACAAGGAACGTTAGTCTGAGATGCTGTTTCATCTAGTACATCAAAATCATACAAATTAGGGTCATTAACTCGTCACTTCAAAAGATTATTGTAAACATTAAGGCAAATTTGTTTCGCTTGCTTGTTCCAATGTAATCGATTTTTTCTTACTGAAAACAATAATGAACTATGATTTTCTTTATCACTGTAATCACTATCACTTTGATTTTCACACAATAAGATGCAGACGTAGAGGCCTCCCACGGTCGAAACATTTTTACACCAAATACATTCTTAAAATATTTTCAAAAACACGCCAGCAAATAAACAGATATTAAATAATTATCGTTTATCTTATAATATCATGCTTACAATATAATATATCAGCAGTGCTAGAATGATTCGGTAACCAAATTAAGTATCACAGAATGTAAGTGAAACTTCGCCTCGGTCGCGTGCCAGCAAAAACAACAATTATCGTTATCGCATTAATGTAAGCGGCGTAAAAGACGAAAGATGTCATATGTTACACATTTCCCGCCCACGTGTCGTGTCTTGCTCCGTACGTCCTATCACAATATAGGTTTAGCTGGCTATACCAGTAGTTGTCAAAAAGTGAAATAATTTTTTTTTAAGTTTTAATCATTAACTCGGTTATTTGTAGAGCAATCATATAACTTGTAACATATTTAAAATCAGAGGAACTAGGGAATCCAAATGTATAAAAATATACAGGCTGTTTTATTTATGAAAATGTTCCGTTTTAAATACCCTGTACATTTTGAGTCTAATAGAAAATCTGACGATGGAATCAAAATCGTCGTAAAAAATTAAATGGGAATAAACTTTGAAATATTTAAAAATCTTAAAATATTAGAAAATAGAAGGGGGTCCAATTAGTAAAACTAACCCTGTACAAAAGATAACATTTTTTATATACATTCGAAACAAAACTCTTAAACTCTAGTCCCGAGTTGTTTTATGTCCACTGAACCATCAAGACATTACTTTCACAATAACATAATAAAATGCCTAAAACTATCTATTGAAATGCAATCGTTGAGCCTACACACATGCGTCTTTAGTTGCGATGTATGTAGGTGGTGGGGGTTTTGACTTACAGGTATCTTTATTTACTTGATATGCGACATATTATAGGCGTTTTAAATTTATAACGTTATATTTATAACGATCGTACAAATCCTACATTTAATTAAGCGCTTTGTTATTTAGTTTAGAGTAATTCAGATGAGTTTGATTAAAAACTAAAAACATATTTAAGGTCTTTTTTGTAAGTACTAGTCTTCTACATTTAAAATATGACAATACAACTTATATTTGTAATATGATGGCACCCACATTTAAAATATAGTTTTTTTGTTTCTTCATTGTGTCAATTAATTACGTGAGTACATAAATTTATTAAGTTTTGGAAGGAATTAGTAATATACAATAAAATAACATGAGAGGAGGTTATTAATTAATTCTTAAAAAGTTGGGTACCATTTCACAATATTTATTCTCTGTCAAGTCCGTAACTGGAATGACTCTACCTGAGATGCACCCTTTAGTCATGAAATACTCTATATAAACGATGAAAACAAAAGTAAATATTGAGGAACACTAAATGAGCCACTGACAGAGAGGATGAAATTTGTTCATTTAATGAATAAAGACCAGTGATAAAAACCAAGAAGGAAAAATAAAAAATTATGAGAATGCACAGATAACATTCAGATAACAAATATTCAATATTACAGAAAAATAATTTATATAGCAAGAACACGACTACAACAACAACAAATTAAATTTAAGTCTCTATATAACTATAAATTTCAAGTTTAACTAGGTATACATAAGCTAATTTATATACAGCCTGAAGAATAATATTTTATGGTATATAAATTAATTTACTTAGTGTTCCGGTTAGGTAGATTTGTGGCAAGATCTACGATTGTTGTTTTGTTAGCATTCTAGTTGGGCCCGTGCCGTTTGTGTACAAGACAAGGTGATGGTCAAAGACCCATACAAAGTCTTTAAACAGGAAATATCGATATGCCGTGTGAGACTATAGCTGTGTATGCTAACAGAATGCTCCGATTCTAAGTGGCGGGAATGGTCAATTACCCTGGGGATTACCAAAATATAAAAAAAAGTGTAATTAATTTTTATCATTACATAATCGGTTGTCTAACACTCGCGATAGTGATAAAAAAATACGTTAGCATTTCCAAGTACACTTCTACTTAACTAAATAGATTCTAATTGGGTTTCGGGGAATTAATAGTGTGACAAAGTTTACACGTAAAAGTCAAAGTGTTTTCGGAAAACTTTTTGCTTATAATAACTTCGTCACACATGCTATAGCGGCACCAATACATTTATGAACAAATTCACAACAAACTCATAAATAGGGCTGTCTAAGTGTTCCGTGGGACAGTGGCGTACGCGAAATTAACTAATTCGAGAAACAATAAACTATTACAATTTATAACAATGTATGTAAAACTTAGATGTGTAGTCATTTTGCAACATTAGGTATGTTTCTATGGTAGTCTCCATGAGTGATGTTCGCTTTGGTGAAAATATATTCTTATATTTTGAAAACGACCGTTCGACATCTACTGATGTAATACATACGTAAAATTGTCTTTGAACGCACTTAACAGATCTGGGGCTGCACCATCACATATTTGTCCTAATTTGGTAAAACCGGTGTCTTTATTTAACACACTTGCGAACTTTTCTTTAACGCGCTCATTTGTTGCGTCACCTATAGCGTGTAGCAGTATATTTACATCGTCCACTATTTGCAGTGACTCCGCTAACGACAACGCACTGTTTTTTAATTTTCTTATGCTTTCATGTAATGGTTTATAGTTCCTCACAATATTTTTTTAAAGCTGTTTCAACGGAAATATCTTCGAATCTTGTCTGGCTTTCCTCAATAGCTGCAGCCTCATCTGGATTGAATTGAAGTATCACAGCTTTTATTTGTTGGAAATATTCAGTATAATAAAAAGCTGCCTTCAACCATGCTCCCCAACATGTAAGAATCGGCTGTGGTCGTTCAGGAATGCCGAGACACTTGCTATGAAATGCACGAAGACGTTTAGGAGATTTAAGAAATACTTTTTTTGTACTTGCTATTAACGCATCCGCCTCTGGAAAACATTTTCGAATAGTTTCTGCCACAAGATGTAAAGCATGCACTTTACACGTAACATTTATAAACGTACAACCTTGTTCTTTGAAAGAACGGCCTACCGAACGCATTCTCACGGCGCCATTAGTCACAAACATCAACACGACATTTTGATAGTTCAAATTTTTCTAACGTCTCCAGCACCACCCTGGTAATTGTTTCGCTAGTACACTGACTTAGTCTTTTGCTAGCTAGTAACAGTTAAACTGTCGGTTTAAGAGGGGCCAGTACTCGTACTATAACATTTTAAATAGAATTTTTTTACAATCTGTTGTCTCATCAACAGATAACCATAGTCGTGTATTTTTTAATTCACATTTCATCTTATTTACCATGTCTACGTGTACCGTTGGTAGATAGTTACATGATGTTGTGCGACTTGGTAACTTCACCTGGGCATTGTATTTATTCGAGAACTCTCGAAATGGTTGTTTATCGAGTATGTGAGCGAAACATCACAGGCAATCAGCATTAATAGTAAATCAAACATAAACTGTGTTGTCGAAGGCACGCCATTTTTTATTTTTATGGTGTACACTATTTACGTGAAGTCCACAATCACGCTTATCCCAGCACATCAAATCTTTCTCGCACACTTTACAAATTATTTTAGCACCATCAGAATAAATCCGGGAGCACTTCTATAATAACTGTGTAGCATCAGATATGTTTCTACAGTTGTCTCAGAAAGCGATGTTCGCTGTGTTGAAAAAATATGTTTGTATTTTGAAAAAGACCGTTCGACATCTACGGAAGTAATACAGGCATAAGTAAAACACTCTGTGAACTCACTTAACGCAGCTGTAGATGCACCATCACAAATTTGTCTTAATTTGGTAAAATCAAGATCTTTTCGCAATACACTCTCGAATTTTTCAATAACGGGCTTATTTTTTGCGTCATTTATAGTCTGTAGTTGTGTATTTACGTCGTCCACTATATGCAGCGATTCCACTAACGACAACGAAGTATTGTGCAATTTTTCTATTGTGTCGTGTAGTCCTCTATAATTGTTATAAATAGTTTTTAAATCTGTTTCAAGGGAAACATCTTGAAAGATTGTCTGGCTTTCCTTAATAGCTGCAGCCTCGTTAGGGTTGAACTGTAGTATCACAGCTTTTATTTGTTGAAAATATTCAGCATAATAAAAAGCTGCCTTCAACCACGTTCCCCAACGTCTAAGAATCGGCTCTGGTGGTTCCGGAATACCAGGACACAGTGTGTGAAATGCTCGAAGTCGTTTAGGAGAAATACTTTTTTTGTATTTGCTATTAATGCATCTACCTCTGGAAAACATTTTTGAATCGTTTCTGCTACAAGATGGAACGCATGCACTTTACACGTAACATGTAAAAACCTACAATCGTCTCTTTGAAGAAAACGGCCCACCAAACGCATTGTCGCAGCACCGTCGGTCACAAACATCAAGACTTGACTTGTTGGCAGTTCAAATTTTTCTAAAATCTCCAACACCACCGGCGTAATTGTTTCGCCAGTACACGCAGTTAGTCTTTTTCTAGCTAGTAAAAGACTACTATTAATGCTGATTGCCTGTGATGTTTCGCTCACATACTCGATAAACAACCATTTCGAGAGTTCTCGAATAAATACAATGCCCAGGTGAAGTTACCAAGTCGCACAACGTCATGTAACTATCTACCAACGGTACACGTAGACATGGTAAATAAGATGAAATGTGAATTAAAAAATACACGACTATGGTTATCTGTTGATGAGACAACAGATTGTAAAAAAATTCTATTTAAAATGTTATAGTAGGAGTACTGGCCCCCTCTTAAACCGACAGTTTCACTGTTACTAGCTAGCAAAAGACTAAGTCAGGTGTACTAGCGAAACAATTACCAGGGTGGTGCTGGAGACGTTAGAAAAATTTGAACTATCAAAATGTCGTGTTGATGTTTGTGACTAATGGCGCCGTGACAATGCGTTCGGTAGGCCGTTCTTTCAAAGAACAAGGTTGTACGTTTATAAATGTTACGTGTAAAGTGCATGCTTTACATCTTGTGGCAGAAACTATTCGAAAATGTTTTCCAGAGGCGGATGCGTTAATAGGCAAGTACAAAAAAGTATTTCTTAAATCTCCTAAACGTCTTCGTGCATTTCATAGCAAGTGTCTCGGCATTCCTGAACGACCACAGCCGATTCTTACATGTTGGGAGCATGGTTGAAGGCAGCTTTTTATTATACTAAATATTTCCAGAAATAAAAGCTGTGATACTTCAATTCAATCCAGATGAGGCTGCAGCTATTGAGAAAGCCAGACAAGATTCGAAGATATTTCCGTTAAAACAGCTTTAAAAAATATTGTGAGGGAACTATAAACACAGTGTGTGAAATGCTCGAAGTCGTGTAGGAGAAATACTTTTTTTGTATTTGCTATTAATGCATCTACCTCTGGAAAACATTTTTGAATCGTTTCTGCTACAAGATGGAACGCATGCACTTTACACGTAACATGTAAGAAACCTACAATCGTCTCTTTGAAGAAAACGGCCCACCAAACGCATTGTCGCAGCACCGTCGGTCACAAACATCAAGACTTGACTTGTTGACAGTTCAAATTTTTCTAAAATCTCCAACACCACCCGCGTAATTGTTTCGCCAGTACACGCAGTTAGTCTTTTTCTAGCTAGTAAAAGTGGAAATGTTGGTTTAACAGGGTCGAGTACACGTACTATAACATTTAAAATAGAATTTTTTTTTACAATCTGTCGTCTCGTCAACACATAACCACAGCCGTGTATTTTTTAATGCTTATTTAATCCTATTTACAATGTCTTTACGAACATTTTGGTACATATCTACGTAACAATGAACGACTTGGTAAATTCACCTGGGGATTGTATTTATTCCAGAACTCCCGAAATGCTGGTTTATCCAATATGCGCAGGGAGCATTACATGCAATCAGCATTAACAGTAAATCAAACATAAACTGAGGTTCCAAAGAAGACACGCCATTTTTTTATTTTTATGCCGGTTACTATTGACATGAATTTTGCAGCCGTATTTATTTCAGCGCATTAAGTCTTGATCACAAACTTTACAAATTATTTTACATCCATCATAGAATAAATCCGGAAATTCACCAATAAATTTATTCACTTTATCAGCGTACGGTCGTTTTCTACTCTTTACGCTCAACATTATTTACTATTTATTAGTACTCTATGCATCGACCGACAGATAACAACTGAAGTGTGTCGTGTCATCGTAAACAAGCGCGCGATGGCATTGGTATTGCGCCGGACCCTGATTCTGCAATCGCTTGGCCATTCTTAGTAATCAACGCCTTAATTATTCAAATTCATGTTTGCTTCACAGGGGCAGGGAGAGAGTTTTTTTAACCACTAATTAGTTCAACTGGCGGGCTAAATTCCACAGTGGTTGCTATGGTAATTATCTAATATATCTAAATTTGAATTGAAAAAACCCGGCATTAACCAATATACTTCTATTGTACTTCCAGCAATCTTTTTCTTATTTAACAAAAACAAGAATATTGGGTTTAGATATATAATGCATATTTATAAACACCATATAATTAAAATATATCACGTATTTCGTAATAGCTCATTGAAATATGAGATATGCAAGGAAAATATACTATTCTTGACTTTACGGAGAATCTTTACTTATGACAGTTTAAATACTGTGTGCTGTAATTTTATTTTTTGATTCAGTGTTAATTCTCGCCGACATTATACATTCATAACCAATAGTTATTAAATATGATTTGAACGAAACAACTACTCAACGGGCAAATACCCCGACTTGCATTGGATTATACCTTCAAATCATGATAGATCGATAGCCAATATCATTTGTCAAATCCTAACAGTAGTTTAGTCCACCTGGGCTAGAAGTCGCCGCTCTCGGTTCTTGCTTCGTAAGTCGCTATCCGCCACAAAGACATCTATGATGTCGGTCGAATAGTAGCATTTGGACCATATGATAAGTTTCACATACCTCTCACCACTACTCCAATTTACCTTAGTCAGTATATGACTAGCAGGTTTGGCCACTATCATTTGTCTATTCCATAACCTATGGCATACTGAGAAGAACTAATACGTTCGAAACCTGTCTATGTCTGGTTAGGAATTGACAAATGATATTACTACCGATCTATCATGATTTGAAGGTATAATCTTATGCAGGTCGGGGGTATTTGCCCGCTGAGTATTTGTTTCGTTCAAATCATATTTAATAACAGTAGTTTAGTCCACCTGGGCTAGAGGTTGCCGCTCTCGGTACTTACTTCGCAAGTCGCTATCCGCCACAGAGACATCTATGATGTCGATCGGATAGTAGCATTTGAACCATATGAGAAGTTTCACATACCTCTCATCAGTACTCATAAGCAATAGTCTTGGGTTCGGTGCACACGAGCGAAAATAAGACAAAGCGGCAGCCGCACAACGGCCGCATACTTGTCGCAGAAATGTATGTTTTTTAGAGAGGATATTCTACGGAAGGAAGGCGCAGTGAATTTTTCTCTTGGCCCAGTTCCAATCACCTTAGACCTTCTATAGCATGTAGTCGTACCTTGGATTGCAAGTTTTGAGAGAAAGAAAACAAAATAGAAGATACCGGTACACCAAATAGTGAGCTGTTGTTTATTAAAAGGAGCTTTTTCCCATACGCTGTTTAACCAACTTCAAGATGGCGAGGCAAAAATTTTTTAATTACTTTAGAACATCGATTCGAAGCTATGACGAACTTTATCATACGCTGAAAAATGTCTTGCAGAAAGGAAATGTAAACATGAAATTGGCTATACCTTCAGTAGAAATGTTATTTGTAAAGCTACAAATCGTTTCTGTATATCATAGTGGTAAAGTACAGATGTACCTACTGTCGCCGGTATTTACCTTGACCGCGAAACTCTTTCTCCAGTCGTTGTCGTTATTGGAGTCACTGCAAATAGCAGACAAAGTAAATCTGCTGCTACATGTTATAGGTGACGCAACAAATGAGCGCGTTAAAGAAAAGTTCGCAAGTGTGTTAAATAAAGACACCGGTTTTACCAAATTAAGACAAATATGTGATGGTGCAGCCCCAGATCCGTTAAGTGCGTCCAAAGACTATTTTACGTATGCGTGTGTTACATCAGTATATGTCGAACGGTCATTTTCAAAATATAAGAATATATTTTCACCAAAGCGAACATCACTCATGGAGACAACCATAGAAACATACCTGATGCTGCAAAAGCGCATTTTCCTTTTGAACAAAAAATTAAGAATGAAAGCATAAAAAGTTACTTATATCAAATTAAAATTAATATTACAGTTGTACAAATATTACAGTCGTACAAAAAATATTGTATGAACCTTGGAAGTAAAGTGTACTCTAGTCCCTTGCACTATTCACGGGACTATCTACCTACAATCAAGATTATGGCTGTGGCCATTCGCAGAATGCCATATTTGGGACTAAAACATTGACTTTACTCTCATGACGCATAAATAACTATTTTTGTATATTGAAGACTAAATTCTAGATAATTAAATACTTAAATAAATTTCCGTTATAAAACTGTACTTACCTCAAATATTTTAAACCATACAGTTCGTTCAAACATAAAAAGAAGTGGAAAAATATATACCACGATATCTCTAATTTTTTAATTAAAATAGAGATGTAGGGCTGATATTTAGCACGTATGTGTGTATTTATATGTTATTTTAAATATCATGGCCATGCCGGGGTGAAATTTAAACGTTAATTTTTCGTATGTATTTAGAATATTGTCGCTTGCATGATTTATAGTTTTGACACGAAATGAATGTGAAAATCAGATTAAATCATAAGGAAATTTTAATAAATTTTGTTATTGAGAAATCTGTAAATGCGTGCAGCGTGCAATGGAGAAGAAAACAATGTGATTTAATTTACATGAGTATAATTAGTAAATTGAACTTTCTACTTGTTTTTACAGAAATTTACTTAGTTTTGAACTAGAATTTCGCCATGAAAAGGTATTAAAACAATTTTCATATATTTGACTGTTTATTATGGAATGGGGTGCAGGGGTAAGGTATTTCTCTTTTCTTATAATAGTGCGAAAAAAATAACACATTCAGCTGTTTTATCTTACTACTGACAGTAATCAATGCCATCACATTTCAATCATGAATCATAACGTCAATCAATAGCTTAGTGGTAAATTCTAGACACAAAATTATGAGATTTTAGCTATATAAAGCTGTATCCGAGAGGTCACCGTTTTTGAGATACAGAATGTCAAACGTGACTGAATCTAACCATGTTTTCTTTAATTGGTACCCTATTTTACTTATTTAAAGTACGCCCCAGTGCTTAAATCCAAGTCTTAAAAACGCGCGTTTTAAAGTTACCATGGCAACATCAACAACCCGAAAAACGTGAAGTCAAAATATCAACTTTTTAATTATTGATGTGATATGAGTACCTTGTAACTCAAATAAAATATCACTAACAAATGTTTCAAAAGCTTTATTCAAATATTTAACAATTTTGATTATTTAAATGAATATGAAAAGTACAGTTGGTATTGTTTGAAATAGTAATATTTCGGTTTTTTAAATCATAGGAAATTTTGTTCAAGTTAATACTTCTAACATTCTTGGAAGTCATTGAGGTTGCACTTCCATTAATGGCACTCCCAATAATGTTTGAAACATTTTTCTTATTGCTAATACTCTCTTCAACGTAGCCAGTCGCCTCAGCTGCCGATTTCCATCCTAATTGTCGTTGGATTTGATCCATTGTCATGCCACTATTCGCCATAATGGTAGCGGACGTACGTCGAAACGCATGTCCCGTGTATTTCTCAGGATCGTCCAATTTAAGATAACGTGCAATTTGCAAGGGACATGGTCAAAATGTATTAATACAAACCACTTTATTGGTGCACTTCTCCTTATCATACCGTAAGAAAACTCGGTTTGCACTTACATTTTGGGGGCGCAATGATAAATACTGCACCAATCGCACATAACTAATTGCATCACTGCGCACTGTCGGCAACAGTAAAACGTCGAGCCTTCATTGTCTTAGATGGTCGGATAGTAATAAGCAATACGATTCCTTCTTTCTTGATGTCATGTAAGCGTAAATCGCACAATTCACATTTTCTACAAGAGCCAAAGATACCGCAAATGGCTACCACCTTCAGAAATAAATATGTAATGTCCGGTGCATCTGTGAAAAACTTCTGCAAATCGTCTTCCTTGAATACATGTGCCTTCTTGGCTACGTCATTCTTGCTAATGGCCTTCATGAATGCGTGCACTTTCACAAATAATTTTAAATCGACCCCATTGTTTATCCTCAACATACTTTGCAATTTCTAGAGGATAGCCTACATAGGCGATGCCTTGTACTGCTCCGACATTTTCTGAAGGTAAGCAAGCACAACCCGTTCATCTGTATCTGTTATCTTTTGCTCTTCCATCCATTTGATGAACTTGTCGTATTCTTTTTTATAAGCGTCTTCAGATTTTTGCGGTATTAACTGCGATTCTGCTTTTCTATTTAAATAATCAATGTTAGAACTCATCTTAAAGCAATATACAACCAGTAACAACTGTGTAGTGACAACAATTAATCATATATGACATATTGCAGATTAATTTTTGTTTTTCCCATTTCCATGACAATGAAAGTTATCCTGATGTCACATCACGAATTCAGCCATTTTACATTTTTAGTTCTTATTTCCATTTTTTGTAGTAATAATACCAGTATTTATGATTTCAAAGTGTACCAATAAAAAAAATAGCGTAAAGTATTCGTGGATAACTGGTCTTTAAAACACTTGCTCTATTTCGAGCACTCCGACTACGCCGTCGTGCTCGAAAAATCGGGCGTGCTTTAAAGACCTTAATATCCACTTATACTTTAATATACTATTTTAAATATCTTGCGAACCGTTGAGGATATTATCTGCAATTTTAGTATACGTTACGTTACGTTAAGTATTTTTATTACGTCTTCACTAGAAGTTTGTTTAACATTGATATCCTGAGTTGATAAATTGTTCTAGATCATCTTTCATGTGACAAACTTACATTTTCTGATCAACCTATATGACTGAGGGAAATTTCATTTCAATTTCAAGAATTCGTTGGGTTTAGATTTTTTGATATCTTTGACCATTTTATAGTTTTTAATAAGATGTAGTTACATCTTTGCAAACCAAAAGCAAAAATTATTACTAATAACAATTTTCTTCAATTAATTAATTTATTGATAAAGTAGGGTTCTAGACAACATAAGTTTGCGACATTGTGTGCTATATTGGCGAAATGGTACCAGAAAACTTTTTGTCAACGTCTCCTCTACAGTGCTTCCTAGGAAATAAATAGAAATTATAGAGAATACAATTTTATACAAAGATTTTTTTGGCAAATAGGTAAATAATTTGCAAGTTACAGCGAAGTAATTTAGAGTTTCTAGAGAAAACTAATAAGATAATTATTGGGCATTACATAAGCATTATTTCAAGCCTAACATGATGACTAATAATAAATGCCTATAGTTTTTTTTTATACTGTCATTCTTATCTTTATTTTGCTAGTAAAGGGTTGCGACACCCCAAAATACCCTTTTCTACAATAACCTCGATTAAAATAATAAACAAAAATAATTTCCCAAAATTCGACTGTCGCTTAACAAATTTTCAAAAAAAAAATATATATAGTAATAATAAGCGAAACAACAAAAACACACTTAACTACCTTCCTAACACTGTCCTGGTTGCCGCCAGCTACAGTGGAGACGGGCTGGGTCACAAATATATTGAGAAAAAAAAAATTGGGCGCCACGAGGTTTATGCCAGGCAGTGTTATCTAAGGTTTTTTTTAATTGTAATCAGTGATCACTCCACAGCTCAATACTCTAATCAATTTAAATCATTAGTGATCACCCTAAAAACCCCGAAATGGTGATGCACTTATTTTTTTTGTTGAAGGCTAAGGACGTGACACATGAAACAAATCACAAAAAAAATGAATCCAAAATACGCCTGCGTTTATTCAATTTAGAAAGGAATAACTACTTTACTCAAGTAGTGGAAAAAAATAAATATATATACATATATATGATACAAATTATCAAAAAACTAAATTTGATAAAATCCTGAAGGGAGTATATACACAAATTGAGGAAATATGATAGTGCCACTCGACAAATATTTTTCGAATGTGTATCGATGGTATTACTACATTCGTTAAATACACGTTTTGGTTAATGTCCCGGGATATAGCTATATCTGAGGCTCACAGATAAATCGTGTTACTTCTGCGATAATATAGGAAATAATCATAAAAAAAAACTAAAGGTATAATTATATCAAAAACAACCTAGATAGCTGTGGATAGATTCATCACAAGATGGCGTGTAAGAAGAGAAAAACCAAAGTGTAGGTTACCGTAAATCGGTAGCTTCGATAACAACTAAAACAATATCTGGAACGGATTCTACACTATATCTTGTGATGAATCGCAAAACCCACGATAAAAATTTTTGTTTCTTAAAAAACTTGCGTGTCGGACCGAGTCTCCCTGTAGCTGATTGAGAACCAAGGATGGATCGGCAATTTCCAGCACCAAAAATCCGAACAGCGGTCCACGGAAAACTGTCTCCTAGGTGGAAACGCAAGGCTCATGGGACACCAAAATCGACTACTTAAATATATCGCACTTCCTCGTGGATGTGCAGCTCCCCCAAAAAACCCCTTTTTCCAAAGGGTTTCTTTTGTTTTTCCTCCTCCAAAGAAAAGATTGTAGGACATTCAAGTAATTTCCCCAGTAAAATCAAATATTCTGGATGTTATTTCTGATATGACGATGAGTGGAGAGGTTCAAATATTGGAAATTAATCCCTAAAAAGGAGCGATTTCCTCCAAACTTTCAATGGCTAAACCAAATTCACTAGCCCAACAAGCGGAAAATCACTATCAAACTGCGAAAGAGTGTATCCCGTAATGGATGATCGCCGATCAAATTTCTCTTCTCACAGTCAATTCCAATAATCGAATGACAATCTGCACCCCTTTTTTTTGAAAATGTTCAAAATAAACCACCCACATAACTATTCCAAAACATCCTGCTAGATGTCGCTACAACATTTGTGACGAAAAATACTATTTTGCTCCCGAGAATGTAATTTCGACCTGGGGCATACTTTTAAAGGAAAAACATTATGATGGAAATTTACTACCTAATTATTTATTGACTAAAACTGGAAATATATTAATAATATTATGATGGAACGTAAGTTCTAAGAGTCAACCAGGATATCGTGATTTAGCTCGCGAACGATAGATGGCATTTATCTTGCCGGTCCTAAACTATTTTTTATATTGTCAGGAAAAATTACAAACATTCTTTCAACTTAACTAAAATGATACTTTTTATTGAAATGATAAACTTATCTTACTAATAACACGAACCACTCCGAAAATCATATCCCCTAAGCCAGCTGGATCAGGTACGTATGTCTAAACTAAATCACACGAGTGCCCGTATTTGACAGCTGCTTGAAGAAAAGTAAATAAATTCAACCTGTTGAATATTTTACGTATTATTTATATGGCCCACAAGAAAATATTAATGCTAGCGACCTGGGAGTATAACAAACAATGTGTCACTGGGTGATACACGACGAAAGGTAAGTAATCTTTATTTTGTTAGGTGTAATAGTTATGTCTAATGTTAAATTCGTAGGGAACAACCTGATGTTTACCACAGAATATTTCCCAGTGGCAGTATACACGGCGATTTCTAGTGACTACTAGGCCCTATTTATTAATAACTACTTATCTATTCCCGATAAATGAGCTCAGGTCAGAAATAAAATTCAGAGGCAAAATACCACCACCTGTAAGAATACCAGCTTAGGAAAAAGGTGAGTTGATTTACCTATAAACTAAATACATCCACACATACATAACACTTTTTACACTCAATTACTACATACTACTATCGGTCATTTCGCAAACAGCCACTTCTGCCTGACGAAAAAAACAAATACACAGTACGATGCTCCGTCATGTTAGGAATACATCCCACATAATTATATGTTGCGCTTATGATGGGAAATGCTACAAAAAAAATAATAAAATTTTTCAATGCGTTTGGTGGAATTTACGATAACCCTCATACGGCGCGTTTAACTTACACTTATACATTCTATATCTGCTTTATATGACTCCTTATGGGTTGACAGCGCTGGTACAATTAACTATTGTCACTTATTTCCTCGCCCCGCAAAACAGTGCGAAAAATACGAAATATATTTGCGCAACATTTCCTTTGCAGCAAATGTCTTCTATAGAGACACTTTACGCGTGTGTACAAAAAAACACGAAAAATATAGAAGTGGCTGTTGTAAAGAATTACCTTCACTATCTACATTATATACTTGACACATAGAGGTACGGTAATGTTTATTTACTTTTTAGGTACCCGGACAACAAACAAAGAAGAGAAATCCTACCGAAAGCTATATCGAAGTCTACAAACCATTACTGCTGTTTATAAACTTTGCTACCACCAAGTTATTTTTATATGATTTTATAACGAAATGTTAATTAGCATCCTTTTTTCTTTTAATACTTTAGGATCAAAAATATAATCGCTATAGACTGTTTCAATAAGGTTCAATAAAATATGGTTTTCTGTACCAAAGTATTGAAATATTTATTGAATTATAATGTAGACATTTGGGAGTTATGTATGGAACAACATAATCTGGTAAATGGCCACCACGCCTTTGCTGGCACATGCGTAATCTTTTGGCGACATTTTTAATAACGGTGTTGCATACATGTGGCGGCATTATGTTGATATAGCATCTAATTTCGGCCTTCAATGCTTCGGTGATCGCGAGCTTGTTGGCATAAACCGTGACTTCAGAAACACCACAGCCAAAAGTCCAAAGAGGTTAAATCGCAAGAGCGTGACGGCCAATTCTGCTCACCCAAACCGAGAGATGACACGACCAGGAAAAGACTCATGCAAGACCATCAATGTATCACGAGCGGTATAGCAAGTGGCACCATCCTGCTGAAACCACATGTTGTCGAGAGCAATAACTTCCAATTAAGGCACAAAAAACTGATTACCATTACTTGCCTCGTCTTCGAAGAAAAAACGGCCCAATGACTCCTTCCAGACCTCAATGCACACCAAACAGTGACACATGTTGGATGCATTGCTTTCTCATGAATCATTCGTGGGATTTTGAACCCCAAATGCGGGCAGTTTTGCCTATTAACGAAGCCATCGAGGTGAAAAATGGGCCTCATCACTCGAAAATGATTTTGTTCGCAAAAACGACATTCACATCTTGTTGTTCAAGGGATTCAACTGGTGAACTCTTCGCTGTGCATGGTCTCTTGGCAGAAATTGTTGAGTCAATTGGCATGTAGGTATGGAGAAAAATATTGTAATCGCTAAAATGGAACATTTTTCTGACTTGAAATGATTTCCTCTAGTTAAAATATAAAAACGAAAACTCCTGGTCCGATATATATCTACTTTCATTCTTCCTGAATTTTTTAGGGGGCAGATACACGAACAAACTATTCTTAAAAAAATATTTAAATTAAATAATTCAAAATATGAATATTTGTGACATTTATTTTAACATATTAAATTGAAATTACAATATCTAGATTAATTATTATAACTTCGGTAATCACAGTGATATTCATAATCTTGACCTATCCTAGGTAAGCCCATTCTTTCCATACATTTCAAAAAATCTTACATATTGCTTGATAAGTATGGATTTCTGGAAAATAATAATAAAATAATTATTGGGATTATATATTCTTTCAAACCTAACATGATAACAATAATAGATACCTAAGTAGTTTTGATTACTTGTTTTTCTTTAACTAATAATGTAGTTTTTTTCCAGGATGTTCTGTCTTCAAATCTTGCATCCTTCATTTAACACAGTTTCTAACAACCAATTGATGAAATTTTGCACAGTTACTAGGGTCGGATGACAATACAATATTCCACCGTTACTTTGCAAACATCCTCACGGGGGGAAAATTGAAAATTTGCAAAAGTGCGATAATAATTTAAAGTATGATAATAATTTATTTAAAGTATGACTTAAAAAGTAGAAAATAAAGTTTTAAAAAAATTATAAACTTGCTTTTTTAGTTGTATAATAAGTAAAAATAATTTTCTTTTGTCAAAAAAAGCCAAAAGAAAGGCGTGCGCATTTTGTATAATCTGCGTACAGTCATACAAAGTGCGCACGCCTTGTTTTTTTCTTTTTTTTGGAAAAGAAATTATTTTTTTACTTTTTTGTACGACTATGAAAAGCAAGTTTTTAAATTTTTTTTTTATTCATTTATTTTATATTTTATACTATCATTTATACCAGTCCCCTAAAGAGATTAGGGAGAATGAAAGTAGACATACAGGTTGGGCAATAGTGCGTCTGGATTCTCGATATGTCGAGTTCTATGATAGATAGAAACTTGATTTAAAATCATAAACAAACCAGACAAAAAAGTCTATAACGGGAATTTATTTTCGAATATACAGGGTGAGCCAAGGCGATTCTACAGGATCAACAAACATTTTTTTAAATGGAATGCCATATATATCAGGAACATTATTTTAGACCTCTTTGTAGCCTACTTCCATTTCTGTATTATTATTGACTGTCTCCCAACCACTTGATGTAATGATTTTTTTTTTGAAATTATGCCTTTTACACGTGTATATTAAAATCGCTAGTCACAATTATCAATTTTAATAAAAAAATGTGTTAATACCAGATGACATTCAGCAATTTTCACTATCTAAAAAGTATGCAGGGTGGCCAAAAAGGACCTTTAAATTTACAACTTTTTGAACTGAATTTTCTCAATTTCTGAATGGTAACCCCTTTATATTTTTGGATGATAGGATGTAGAATTGAAAACGAAAATTTTTTCAATAAATTAAAAAGAAAAATTGTCGCAAATAGCCATAGGA
>JANEYF010002697.1:0-10000 GCA_029963845.1 Rhamnusium bicolor
AATAAACAATTTAACCAAAATATTTCAACTACTTCCAAATGTAAGTTTGAAATTTTATTTAAAATTTGGAATATTTATGTTGACGCTGCAGTGGCGGCTGGTGAAATTTAGGCTCTGTCATATCTTAGTATTGGAGCATGGGATCCAAGCGATAGTTTAAGGCGTAACTACCAAGACTAAATGAGGAAGTTTTGCAGAAAAAAAAATTGTGATTGAAATTTGCGAAAAAAAAGTTGGAAAAATTGTGAGCCTCCAAGGTTATGTTTTAAATGATTTGTAAAATGTTTTTTTCAGAATCAAATGGAAAATATAACATTTCAAATTTCATAAAAAAATATTGGCTTTCTATAAAGGTACACCGTTTTGAAATTTATTTTAGATTAATTTTTCACTGTGCAAATTTAATGTTTCAGTTGTATTTGCCGTCAGTCAGATCGCAAAACTTTTATAGCCTCTTGTATGTGTACATCCTGGCTACACATGTTGCAATATCTGTGAATAATGTTGTATATGTAAACAGTACACACCAACAGATAATCTATGGTGACAATATACGGCTGCATGTTGGCTTCCTAATATTAGTATTCCATGGAGCTGCATAGGGTGACAGTGCTGTAGCATACGGGCCCACCTGCGTCGACTATTCGCTATTAGTATCATATCTCGCCAGACGTCTAATTACTTCTTTAAGTTGTCATAAATGCGAGGTGCAGTCATTTGTCCCGTCCGCGACGTTTTGTCATTCTTATATTAATTAATATAGCACGTATCCATCATCCAGCCCTCATTAACTCCGAAAGGACCAATTTACAACTCGCCTACTAGTTATTTAAGCACTTCCACTTTTCTGCATGCCGATTTATAACCAAGTCGCGCACGAACATTATTCTTTCAAATGTCATCAGTCTCACTGAAAATTATTTTTAATATTTATTGCTTGTCTGGAAGACTCGCGGAGACGAATTCCGAAGTTTTTATTAGTCGCACTTGGCTTATATCACTGGTAAATCATGCTAGTTTGGTACAAGGTATACGGGAGTGACATGATGCATACTTACTAGATGTGGTCTAAATTTAGAGTTGAAATTTATTTGGTAATTTTAATTGCTTATTTACGCGGCAAATTGGGCAGATACACACACACACACACACAATACCTACAGTAGGTTCTAGTTACTCCATCATTTTATTATAGCCATATTTACATTTAAACTTTTTTTCTATTTTCATCGTGGACGTTATACAGGGTGGCCTAACGAAAACTTGACATGGGGTTTTGGGTGATAAATAGCAGGATATAAATAAACGCTCGGGCAGGTCAATTTTATTTTGAGAGGAAAACTTCTTTCCGAGTTTTAACATCGTCACTTCAACTCTCGAGCAGTGGGGTGAACAACCCTTAAAATTTGAGTAAGGCGAATCCTACATCATTGGAAAGCCGTTTGAATTATCTAACCAGTTGGTTTTGAAATTTACGTGTACCGTTTTCGAAAAACTGAATTTTTGTTTCCAAACTGAACCTGCTTGATATTTACGAGCTGCAAACATTTAGTACGTCACTGTATAATTGATTTGCATTTTTTTGCACTCTCTTTATCAGTGAATACGATAACTTGAACTTTTTATTGAATAACTTTACCGATGATAAGAATTTAAAACAATTGAAGAAATAATCGAAATTTCAGTTTCAGTTTCTCATTTGATAATAAACGTGATTTACGTTATTATGTGGTGCGTGACATACTTCTAATCAGTCTAAAAAGCAACAATGGTTTATACAATTGTACAGAGGGTTAAGGTGATTGGTCTTTATTATGGGAACATTCAATGTGCTAATAAGGCTGCTGAACTATTCTATTAGCAATATGAAAATATGAATGTGCTGCGACAGTATGTTTCAGAATTGGTTAAAAAATACGAAGAGACTAGATCTGTAACAAATAAAAAACGGAACATCGAACCGCCAATAAGAAATGAGGCAGCAGAAGTAGCAATTTTGGGCCATGTTGCGCTTGACCCTACGTTGAGTACAAGAAAGTTAGCAATTGTGTATCATGAACTGGTATTCAACGTATTTTGAAAACCCACAAATATCACCCTTATAAGATTAGCCTGACACAACAACTGAATGAAGATGATGGTGATCTTTTAAAGTTCTGCGACGTAGTAAGTGAGCGAGCGAATTAAAATCCACATTTTCTTTTTTAATATCTGTTTTAGTGATGTGTTCTTTTTTATTAACGGTACGGTTAATCGCCATAATTGTCATTATTGGTCTGATTCTAATCCCCGAATATTTCAAGAAGTACATACTCAACTTCCCCAAATATTAAACGTTTGCGCTGGAATTTTTGGTGATCGCATCGTTGGCCCATTTTTCTAGAAGGCAATCTAACAGGACAAATTCATCTAGAACTTCTGGAAGACACAATTGACCCCATGTTGACTGACATTATTGAAAATGACCAAAATTATTTGGAGGAACAGTTGATATTTCAACATGATGGCGCTTCTCCGCACTATGCCCTGCATGTCCGTCAGTATTTGGATCAACGCTTTCCTTGTCACTGGATTAGGAGGAGAGGTTTCATAGAATGGCCCCCACAATCACCAGATCTTTCTTTCTCATTAGACTTCTTTCTATGGGGTCATTTGAAAAGCAGAATTTATTCTACTAAACCTGCTTCAATGGAAGATTTACATCAATGAATGTCGCCAAATCACCCCAGAAATGCTTCAAAATGTGCGAGAACATTTTCAGCAGAGTGTGCAAAATTGTTAATAATAGTCTGGATTGTATTAACCTGTTAAATAAAGTAAATTATAATGTCAGCTAGTAACAAATGTACTACAAGTTCTTGATATTACTTTATCACATTCTCCATAAATAATAAACAAATTCAAAAGGTCTTCATGGGTGTAACTTAAACTCGGTGGCATTTTTTTGACATAAGAGAATGACTGACATTACTGATTGTTTCTAATCATGGCTAATTTGATAAAATTTTTATTAAATATTCTTGAATTTTTAAGAAAATATTTTAAAAAGTTGTAACTTAAAACCCCACAATGCTTATATAAAAAAAGGAATTTAATTTTACATAACTTGATGTAAAAAATACAGTGTGTTTCATTTCACTTAACCAAGTTTCCGCGGTTTGAAGTTTACAAAATATAACGTCAAAAATGGAACACTTGGTATACTATTATTAAATTTCTGTAAATTGTAGAGCGTAGCTCACGTTATGGTCTTTCTGCATGCCAATAAGCAAATGAGTATCTTTTACACGAAGAAAGTTATAAAGGTTATTGTAAACCATTGCACCTGTCAAAATTTTTTTTAAAATGTCAAATATCTGACACGGCTGGATTTAGGCATAGGGTATCCTACATGATTTGACTCAGAATTTTTTTTCGAAAACCCTAAAATATTTAGGGTATTCTATTTAAAATAAGCAAGTTGGTATCGACTTGCGGTATAACCAGAAGAGCCAGATGCTTGTAATTATTTTAGTTGGATTGACCACACTGCCGTTAGTAATTCCCTAAATTTTCAAAATTTTCTGGTGCATACTTTTCCCCTATATCGATCGATGCAGTTCCTGGTGAGACACCCTGTTTAAAGAATTGTGAAGAATTTCATACTTACTCATGAAGAATCGTTACCAGTCTGCCAACATTAAATAAGTAAGAGAAGGATATTTATTCTGTCATTTTTATTATTTAACATTATTATGTATGTATGTTCTACTCTCGGTTCTAATGAACTTAGAGCTCTATCAAATTCTCCGTATAATTTATTTGCAATAAATATTATACCTACTATTAACTACAGATGCAACATCAAATATAAATATTTTCAAGGGTAGGTAAGGCGTATTTTTTAAATAGGCATAAAAACTTGCCTTTTGTACAACTATAATTAAAGTATTTAAGTAATCTTGAATATGTAGGTTATATTTTTTTTAAGTTGAGCAGATATAAAAATGTGTTAATTTATCCAAAGCAAACAGCTGGAAGATTAAAAATAGTTTTATATAAATCAAGGAATAAACATTTTTATATTGCAGCACTTGTCTCAATAGCTGTTAAAATAGTTTATTTACAAATGTGTTAGCGACTATACATAAGTAGTAATAATTACGAATTTCGTTGTGTAGACCTACAAGTGTGTTACTTTTTTATTAATAATAATTATAAAACAACCCATCCAACATATCTGTGCACTCTAATTTTAAAGTAAAATTGGCAATATTTGTAGTATTTGCTGTCGTATATGGCAACACATAGTAATTCCAACCATAGTAGACAGTTTCGTCTATTCAAGCTCTAAGCCGAGCTCCAAGCTTATCAAATTTTGAAATGAATTTCAGTTATGAAAATGATCTATTTATTGACTTCCTCCATCTATAAGATATGACATTTTCACATGCTCGCTACATGTTTACTGGTTTTTTACATATTTGAATATATTCTAATGTTATGAATTTTATTGCTCAATTCTATTTTGTTGATGATAATCTTTATACAAATTGAAAAATAATGTTTTATAGTTTAAATTTTAAGCTGTGTAACATAGCTTTCTAGATGGTATTGACGACAATATATTCATATAAAATCTGATGATGACGAAATAAGAAAATAAAGGAACGTTTTGTTTCTAATATTACAAGACACAAAACCGCTGACAATTATTTAGGGATCAAAACTTCCTCGCCGTAATAAAACTCGACGTGTGGTGGAGTTTATAATAAAAATTAATTTTTGATGTTTCGAAAAAGTCACATTTTTTGACGTTTCAAAAAAGTCATAATTTGACGTTTCAAAAAAACTCGATGTGTGGTGGAGTTTGTAATGAAAATAATTTTTGACGTTTCACAAAAGTCTCATTGGTGGAATGTCACTAATTTTTTTTGACATTTCAAATTGACGTTTCAAAAAAGTCACATTGAAATGTCAAACAAAATTTTGACATTTCAAATTGATGTTTCAAAAATGTCACTAATATATTTTTCTGACATTTCAAATTTTAAGAACCGATTTTGCTCATCAACTCAATCTCGTCCTTGACCTCTAGAATGTGTGTACCAAATTTGAAAGCTCTATCTCAAAAACTGTAGCTGCTATCGCGAACCAGACAGACAGACACAGACAGAAATTTTTTTTTTCTGAAATTTTGTGTATCGTCATAATTCGTCGAGATTCGTCCAGAAATGCAATAAAAATTTTCAAAATTTTTTTCACGAATACATACCTTCCTCACTTTGAGGAGTGAAGAAGTAATAACAAGGTCGGTATTAAAGGGCAATAATAGAATGTGAATTCACTTTGGATATATTTTACTAAAAATCAGGAAAGTTTATACGAAATTTTGGTGGTCAGGAGATTGTCTTATTCCTGGTCCTCGAATTTGTTCCTTTCCTCATGAGAGTGAATTTTGACCCACTGTATGGGTGTCCTATAAGTCATGGCGATAAAACTTGATTCTTGAAACCAAATTAATCGATTTAACTAAACTTACCTATATACTAGAATGCTTTCTTTGGCCGTATTCGAGCTTCAAATTTGTTGAAAAAAAAAATTGTTTTTCTAAAACTACCTGGAAATGTCTTAGGCGCATATTTTAAGTCAAAACAATGTTGATAAAAAGTGCTACTCTTAATGAGAAAAATAAAAGAAAAACTTAAATATCTTACACATGTCCGGTGTAATTGTTGAGTTAATTATAATATTGCTTTCCAGTAGTTTTGCAGAGCAAATCGATTGTTTTTCCTCGTTTTTTCATAACCAAATTATGCAAAGAGGTTAATAATGAAGTTGTCAGTCCCCCCGTAATGAATTTTATTTTTACTCCAATCCTTTCTTGAAAATATGAAATTTCCTTAACATTCTGTACACAGCGTATATTATTTTTTTCGCATATAATCCAGTCTGTAGGGGCCAAAAAAGGTCTTTGCCTTACAAAAGGTGGGGTAGTAATAAATTTTAAATTAATGGTTGATCCAACGACGAAAACAAAGTTAAAATAGACAAAATTCCTCACATTTTTGGTATATACATTTTTTGTAAGTTTAATATGTAACGAGTTACAGAGGCAGAAAGATGAATATATTTCCCAAAAAACAGTAAAACTCCCCATTTTTGACGGTAAATTTAGTAAGAACAAATTACACGTATTTTTATATTTTTCCACACTACAATAAGATTATACAGCGATATCTATTTCAAATTACAGTGATTTTTCTTGTTAAATATAAATTTTCTTACCGTCGTAGGCGCAGTGGCGTAATAGGTATAAGTTAGTAGAGAATATTTATCCAAGTTTTATTCTGCTTTGTGGAATAGATATTTCCTAGAATGGGTGTAGCAGGTGTTAACCGTTCCTCGTTCGTCATTTGTTTCTTTTTAACAGGGCAGTTCTCTCTCCACTTTTAGTTTAGAAAGAGGGGTACGGCTTAACATTTGATGTTGTTTTCGTTGTTGGCGAAGACGTTGATTTTCTTGTTCTGCTGACAGCATTAGCACCATCCCACAGTAACATCTATCTTCGCAAACCAGGACGAGGCAGAATTGCTGAAAGACTATATTCCGAGAATAGTTTGAAACATAAAGAAGTGGCTGAGAATATTCTGTCTCTCGATGCGTTTAGTAGCTGCGACACGATATCGTCCATCTTCAACCAAGGAAAAACAAAATTTTTTTCGCTTGTTCAGAAAACAGCAGGACTCAGTGCCACTATTAGCACCTTCAAGCATCAGGATACAACTCTAGAACACATCGCAGACGCCGTAGCACGCTTTCTCGTTACTTTGTATGGTAGCAACATGGAAGACGAAACCTTGGAAGACGTCCGCTACCAACGTTTCGCTAAATCTACTATAAAAAGCAAATTCAATCTTGCTTCTTTGCCACCAACGAGGGACACTGCGCGGTATCATGCATTCAGGATGTACCACCAAGTCCAGAAATGGTATGGGACCCAAAAAAATCATCAGAAGACTGGGGCTGGAAACTTGGCAGAAATGGGCTCGCTCCACTAACAATGACAGAGCAACCAGCACCCGAGAACTTATTGAAATTCATTTCGTGTACTTGTCTAAAAGGATGCGGCGGAGCATGTGGTTGCAGGAAAACTGGGTTGAAGTGCTCTGTTGTGTGTGGTTTCTGCAGTGGTCAGTCATGCGAAAACTTACCGGAGGTTCGCATCGACAGCGAGGACGAAGATGACGAAGATTTATCAATGGAAGAACAATGGATTCTCAGAAGCACCGATGATGATGACATTAAGGACGCAGATTATACTGAAGACGTCAACATCGACCGACCAGGACCATCAGAAAAGGGAAAACGCTGATAATATAATTGCGTGGTCAAGGTGGTGTGAAATGATATACTTTGAATTTACAAAATTATTATGACTATGTAATAAATAGCGAGAAACAATCGAAAAAAATCACAAAAATGGGGAGTTTAACGGTTTTTTTGGGAAAAATTTTCATCTTTCCGCCACTGGAACTCGTTATATATCAGACTTACAAAAAAAAATTTTTATACAAAAAAAATGAGGAATTTTGTCTACTTTAACTTTGTTTTCGTCGTTGGATCAACCGTTGTGGAGTTATCTTGAAAAAACAAATTTTTTGTACCTTTCATTCAAGATGGCGGCTCAAGTGGTCCCCCACTCCAAGGTCGAAAAATTGGATTTTTTATCAAGGCCCAGATCTGAACAACATAATTTAAAAATTATTACTACCCACCTTTTGTAGGCAAAGACCCTACATAATGCACTAATAAAGTAAGCGTAAAATGGGTCGCAATAACGTATTTGTATTTTTTGAAACTAGCAAAATCATAAATAGGCACTGCTCAAAACAATTATATAATATATATATATGTATATATATATATATATATATATATATATATATATATATATATATATATATATATATATATATATATATATATATATATATATATATATATATATATATATATATATATATATATATATATATATATATATATATATATATATATATATATATATATATATATATATATATATATATATATATATATATATATATATATATATATATATATATATATATATATATATATATATATATATATATATATATATATATATATATATATATATATATATATATATATATATATATATATATATATATATATATATACACCCCCGCATATAATACATCCATTTTGGTCACTTTTTGATAAACATTAAAAATTTTATTAGAAAATCTATTTCTGAATCCAGAGTGCACCAACAGCACACTTTAAAATATATTTTAGTTCTGTGCTACGTTACTATAAAAATAAAAAGAGCAATATGATTGCATTACTTAATTGTCTAGAGGCGTTTAAAATTTATATATGTGATTTTTTACCCACTAACTCAGAAATTTTAAATGGGAAGTTAATCGTCCACCAACATTTTTTAAATACCCCATTTTCATACCCAGATCTAATGATGCACCAAAATTTTGAAAATCCGCTCCAGAAATATTTGAGATTTCAGCCAAAATACAATGCAGCCAAGCTTTTAGAAACATGCGGCTAATAGATTAGTGGGCTTTGGAAATGGTATTTTTCTGTTTAAAATCCAGTAACCTAATAACATTGGAAAAATCATAGTAGCCATTGAATGTAATAAAAACAATATCAGCTGTCAGACATATAAAAAATAAAGCGTTGCAGAAATAGCTGAGTAAAATTAAAGAAAATGAATAATTTAGTAGAGTGAAAAGGTCAAGTATGTCGATGTTCTATAAGAGTGTCACAAAATGCAACTGCAGCTGCAGGACTGTATCCCAACGATATCCCAACAGACGTCCTCCAAGCAGACACTTGTTTGCCAGAGTGGAACAAAAGTGGGAAGCGAACCCGATCAACAAGATGACCATCAAACATTTATTGTAAGTGAGGACAAAGGAAATTGATGTATTAGGATTTGTGATGGTACACCCACCAACATCAACAAGGGAATTGTCAACGGAATGGGCATTAGTCAGTCTTCGGTTTGCAAAATTTCAAGAAACAAGTTTTGGTCTTATAAATACCAAATACACCAACATCTTATATGGAGATGATAAAGACAGAGCTAGTATATTGCAACTGGTTCTTAAATGCAGTACAACAAAACCAGGTTTTCCTTTTTCATATTTTATATTCAGATGAAAGAACACGAACCAAGGTATGTTTAACAGAAACAATACTAGGTACTGGGCTCAAGAAAATCCGAGGTTGGTAGGGCGGGGGAATATTCGGAAGATTTGGGTTTAACTGGCATGGAGTACTTGGAAATCGATTAATTGGACCCATATTTTTAGTGAGACTTACTGGCGAACGAATTTAATCTTTTTAACAAAACCAGATCGGCAGAATTTCTTGACTTACTTCCTCTTGCCTATTGACAAAATCTGTTTTTCCAACAAGATGGTGCTCCCCATAATTCCAGAAGAGTGATGGAATATTTAAACAACTTGTATGGTGAACACCTTATCGCAAATCAAAGTCATATCGGGTGGCCTCCTAGGTCACCTGACTTAACACCCCTCGACTATTATGTATGAGGCACTCTCAAAAATAAAGTTCTGAAACTTCTTCAAATACCCGTGAAGAGCTGCAAAATAAAGTTGTACAGGCTCTTAATGCAATAACGCTAGCTGAATTGCGTAGAGCCATTCAAGCAATTGTACACAGAGCCGATTGGTGTATAGAAAAAAATGGTGGACATTTTGAACAATATCTATAGTGTCAATTTATTATTTAATTATATTAATTAGTTTAGTATGGATACCTACTGTTACCTAGTTTAAGTTTAATTGTTCAAATGGAATTGATTTTTTTATTTATTTATAGGGCCGATATTTATGTTCATTTAAGTAAATCTCTGAAAACCGTACTGATGTCGCATTCTGTTGCTAATTTCCTTGTGGATGTAATTGTGTTTACCTTCACATACCTA
>JANEYF010002698.1:0-67500 GCA_029963845.1 Rhamnusium bicolor
ATCTTTAAACAACCCACGATATCTTAAAACCAAGATAGGAACCCGTATTTTTACTTCACCTAGTTAAAAAATACTTATTTATCTTTTATTTTTTGTCCAATACAATTGCGGTGCCTATCATATTTTGCTTTCTTCATTAAAATTAGTATCGAATGTTATTGCATAGTAATGAATATTGTACTGCAACAAAAATATTTAGTAAGCAGGCGGTGGAAACAAAAGAAGGTAAAAACGACGAATCCAGGTTCACTAATTTGGGTGTATTCAATCGTAGCAACACCCGTTATTGGGTACAAGAAAATCCTAGAAATATGAGAGAAAGTGCATATCAGGAGCGATTTAGTTTTAATGTATGGTTAGGAGTAATTGGCAGAAGAATTATTGTGCCAATAATTTTTGATGGTCCCTTAAGTCGGAGAAAGATATTTGGGATTTTTGCAAAACCAGATACAAGATTTTTTTGGAAGAACTGCCACCTAATGTTAACCCAATAATTTTTCAACAGGATGGGGCTCCACCACATAACAGCAGAGTTGTGGTGAATTATTTAAATGAAAGTTTTGGAGAAAAACTGGATGGGAACAAAATGGCCCGTTCGATGGCCTGCAAGGTCACCAGACCTTACGCCGCTTGATTTTTTTGTATGGGGCCACCTCAAGGAAAACGTTTATAGGACTCCACCAACAAACAGAGAAGACATGGAAATGAGAGTCAGAAGAGCACCGATGGGATTACTGAATTACAGTTAGATAACGTGCTTAGGGCTACCGTCACAAAAACACGATTGTGCAGAGATAATAACGGACATTTTGAACATCTGTAGTAAAAAAATGTTTTTTGTATGTAGTACTTCAGTAAATATTTTATTTTAATTTCATTCATTCGTTGTAAAAATGTATTATATAGTGTAATGGTTCTTCATCAATTTTGTTCAAATGTGTTTTACTGATGTTTCTTATTTATTAAAAAAATCGTTTTACCTACTTTTATTTTGTTTCTACCGCCTGCTTACTAAATATTTTTGTTGCAGTACAATATTCACTACTATGCAATAACATTCGATGCTAATTTTAATGAAGAAAGCAAAATATGATAGGCACAGCAATTGTATTGGACAAAAATAAAAGATAAATAAGTATTTTTTAACTAGGTGAAGTAAAAAAATGGGGTTCCATCTTGGTTTTTAAGATAGCGTGGGTTGTTTAAAGATATTTTTTTTAAATAAGTTAGATCTTATTAGTCTGTTCAGCTACTGGTTATTCCCAAAAAAAATATGAGGCACAAAGTTGCATGCCAGAGGTCTTTCGATATCACGGCACACTACGCATCAATATCTGCCAAGGTTCATATCAGGGCCACCTAGACTTAACAAACTAAAATTGATATTAACTGTCATTTTAAAAACAAATGCCATGTTCCGATACATGGTTGAAAAGAGAATCTAGAGACGAATCAGATAGGTAAAAAAAATATACAGGGTGCCATTTAAAATAACAGAGTAGATGTCGGTGAAACCGCAAGTGGTGGACAAAAATTTTTTATACTTAAAAAAGGACAATCACGCATTATATAAGTGTACCAAATTTCAAAATAATATCTTTTTAAATAAACATACTACGGGGTGTTACATGTCTCTTGTGTCACCCGGTATATAATGAGAATAGCAACAAGGATAAATATATACCAGAAATAAAACGGGATCATGAGGCATTTTTACAGGAGGCGTTCCAAAGGGAAGAGGAAATGGCCCATTTAATTAAAACCCAGGAAAACATTATCGAAGAATTAAGAAAACAAATAAATTGTCTAAATAAAAACAATCAAAGATCAATAGAAACAAATTCAGTAGGTAGCCAAACACAATTAATAATTAAAAAAAAATGTTTGTACCCATACCCGAAGTAAACAAATCTAGACTTAATAAAAACAACACAAATCACACAAACAAAAAGTGTAATTGACAACAGGCAAGAAATCGCCGCTAATAATCATAAATCTCAAATTGTACTGGGTGGCACCAATAATGTAAACATAAAAATAAATAGAAATATTCCCAAAAGTAAACACAACTTTGCCAAAATTTCTGCCTCAAATAAAAAACGCATTCTTTTACTAAGGGATGACAACATAACTTGGCATTTCAGAATTTTTTTAGATTTAAGCTCCTGTGATATGTTCTCTATAAAGAAGCCTGGTGCAAGTCTAATTCAAGTTATGGAAAATATGACAACACTAACAAAGGATTTTATATTACAAGATTAATGTAGTCATTATGGGGGGTACAAATGACATTGACAAAAATCAGACACCGTATTTTCGGCTGATTTGCAATAAGCTGAAAATAATAATGCGCATACAAATATACTGTTCTCCTCCATATCCTACTGCCATAAAAGTGATTTGGCAAAGGGCAACTGCTGCCAGAGGATATGGACACACTCTCACCCAATAAAGTTATCAGTTTCATTAAGAGACCCACTCACAACAAACCTAACCTAACCTAACCATAAAAGTGAAGTTATAAGAAATAGACATATTTTTATATTTAACAGTAATTTAAACAACTTTTTTTCAAAAAATTAATAGGTATACTGAGGGCTACGTTAGGTATGTAGAAATAAATGATGGAAATTCAAAAAAACTTCCGAAACATTTAGTAGCTTCCCACTTTGTAAATGCAATTTCAACAAAATTATCGAATAAAAACTTGTTCGTGTTGAAGATAACAGTTTTAGTGTTAGTGAAAGTGATAATCCCCCTACAATTGACTTGACTCCAAGAACCTCGACTGGAATCTGAAACAACCCCGATATAATATCTTTAGATAATAGTATTAACACTGTAGAAATTTCTACTTTTTTATACCCAAGGCTCTCACAAGTATCGCTTCTAATTTGAATGACAATTTGATATAAGATCGGTTAACGTGACCGGTGAAGTCTGGAAAAATATGCTCTGGTAACTCGTTTAATGTTTTTCATTTAAATATTCAATGCCTGAGGAATAAGGTAATTAAATTGATGTATTTCTGTCAAATAATGATTTTGATATTTTATGTATTAACGAGCACTGGTTGATTGACGATGAGATAGGTTTTGTGGTTTAGACAATTATGGTTTAGTCTCAAAATTTTGTAGAAAGAGTACTATTCAAGGTGGCATTGCGATTTTCTGTCAAAAAGAGTTTGAATTGTTCTCCTGTCATACAAATTAATTTGTGAACCGGCCGGTTTGCCTGTGACAATTTTATTATTGTAACCACGTATAGATCCCCAACTTTAGGGGACTTTGATGTATTCTTGCAAACATTTTCATGTGTTTTGGAGTTTACATCATTAAAAAATAAAAAGTAATATTTACTGGCGATTTTAATGTTCAGTTTAGTAATCCTAACAAAAATACAAGTGCACTTATTAACTTATTTAGTTCTTATGGTCTTACCGCATATAATTCTCCAACCGACAAGGCAACTGTCTTGATAACATATTTATAAATTTTTCACTAGATGGTTGATCCAAAATTATCTGACCATGTTGCTATAAATTTAAGCATTACCAATTACAAACCTTTACAAACATTTAAAACAGTTATTTTCAGACCTATTACTGATACGGGTTTATTCAACTTAAATACTTATGTGAAAAACCATAATTGGGGATTTGTTGATGATTCATCTTTGGACATTGATGCAAAAACCGATATATTTTTATAAAATATTAACCTCTGCTCTAGAAATGTGTTTCCCCATAAAATATAAAATTATACACAATAACAAAAAAATTATATATGTATATATATATATATATATATATATATATATATATATATATATATATATATATATATATATATATATATATATATATATATATATATATATATATATATATATATATATATATATATATATATATATATATCCGGAAAACGAATTTAATATATATATATATATATATATATATATATATCTATATATATATGTATATATATATATATATATATATATATATATATATATATATACAGATATGTTAAATTCGTTTTCCGGGTATACTCCCGCGTAGGTGATAGGCCGGGAGTATACCCGGGAAAACGAATTTAACATTCACCATCCGCGAAAACCTGAAAAACAACATATATAGATATATATATATATATATATATATATATATATATATATATATACATACAGAGAATGAGTTAGACGCGGGTTTAATTATATTCGTAAAAAATAATGAATAATTATTGGGTACGCCCGCATAAAGAAAAAATTGCACGGTGGAAAAATGCAAAAATTGCAAATGGCAGAAAGATGCAAACCGTGGACACGTGTTTCTTACTAATTGGTCTTCATCAGCACAGTGTAGCCGAGTTAAAATGATGGACAAAACTCAAAAAAATACACTAAAGGAAAACCACTGACAGGGAGCCAGTCGCACCTTTGTGGCTTCACTTGGAAGACTCTGGTATGAGAGCGACATCCAAGGATCGCACACGCGGGCAACTATAGCAACCTGCGTGGGATTCCGGACCCAGGAAAATAAATACGTACAGAGAATGAGTTAGACGCGGGTTTAATTACATTCGTAAAAAATAATGAATAATTATCGGGTACGCCCGCATAAAGAAAAAATTGCACGGTGGAAAAGTGCAAAAATTGCAAATGGCAGAAAGATGCAAACCGTGGACACGTGTTTCTGACTAATTGGTCTTCATCAGCACGGTGTAGCCGAGTTAAAATGATGGACAAAACTCAAAAAAAAGACACTAAAGGAAAACCACTGACAGGGAGCCAGTCGCACCTTTGTGGCTTCACTTGGTAGACTCTGGTATGAGAGCGACATCCAAGGATCGCACACGCGGGCAACTATAGCAACCTGCGTGGGATTCCGGACCTAGGAAAATGAATACGTACAGAGAATGAGTTAAACGCGGGTTTAATTACATTCGTAAAAAATAATGAATAATTATCGTGGTTTTCTAGTATCATGGAGCAGAATAGGCTACTGGATGACATAAGAAAGTTACAGCCTCTTGGAAAAGCCCTCGGATACTACTATGCCTACCAATACCAACTATAAGTTGACCTTCAGCATCCTTTTTCCAGAAAGAGATGAGTGGGATCGGAACAAAGCCAACCTACTGAAGGCAAACGGTTGCTGGTTTACAGATGGCTCCAAAACTCCCAAGGTAACAGGAGCTGAAGTACATAGCTACAAACCAAGGGTGAGGATATTCTCAAGCCTAGTTACTAATGCAACTATAGTTCAGGCCGAGGTTCATACCATTGAACTCTGTATGCAGACAGCCAAGCAGCTGTAAAAGCTGTTGGCTCCTACCGGTGTAACTCTAAAACAGTATGGACCTGTAAGAAGGCTATAAGTCATTTGGTCAAAAACAATAAAGTGACTCTGGTCTGAAAAGTAACGAAATAGCCGACTCCTTGGCCAAAGGAGCAGGATCACGAATTATCGGATCCAAACCGATACATATCCTCAAGTACTGCCAAGAGTTAGCAGGATTAGTTAATTCGAAAGAGTTTATGAAGGTACCCTTTAAAATCAAGAACTATGAAACTTTAGAATTTAACAGGGTAAACTTGAAAACTTTAACACGTTTATATCCTGGATACTGCCGACTAAATTATCATCTGCATAAACTCGGCCTAGCAGAAAACGCCGAGTGAGAATGATGAGAAGGCAGACCACATCTTGTTCACCTATCCTGCTGTGGAGTTAAAATGATGGACAAAACTCAAAAAATGACACTAAAGGAAAACCACTGACAGGGAGCCAGCCGCACCTTTGTGGCTTCACTTGGTAGACTCTGGTATGAGAGCGACATCCAAGGATCGCACACGCGGGCAACTATAGCAACCTGCGTGGGATTCCGTCCCTAGGAAATGAATACGTACAGAGAATGAGTTAGACGCGAGTTTAATTACATTTGTAAAAAAATAATGAATAATTATCGTGGTTTTCCTTTAGTGACTTTTTTTGAGTTTTGTCCATCATTTTAACTCAGCTACACCGTGCTGATGAAGACCAATTAGTCAGAAACACGTGTCCACGGTTTGCATCTTTCTGCCATTTGCAATTTTTTGCATTTTTCCACCCGTGCAATTTTTTCTTTATGCGGGCGTACCCGATAATTGTTATTATTTTTTACGAATGTAATTAAACCCGCGTCTAACTCATTCTCTGTACGTATTTATTTTCCTGGGTCCGGAATCCCACGCAGGTTGCTATAGTTGCCCGCGTGTGCGATCCTGGATGTCGCTCTCATACCAGAGTCTTCCAAGTGAAGCCACAAAGGTGCGACTCCCTCCTGTCAGTAGTTTCCTTTAGTACCCTTTTTTGTCCATCATTTAACGCAGCTACACCGTGCTGATGAAGACCAAATTAGTCAGAAGCACGTGTCCACGGGTTGCATCTTTCTGCCATTTGCAATTTTTGCATTTTTCACCGTGCAATTTTTCTTTATGCGGGCGTACCCGATAATTATTGTGGTACCCGTGTGATCCATAATATTTCCATTATTTAAACCAGTAATCGTAATATATATATATATATATATATATATATATATATATATATATATATATATATATATATATATATATATATATATATATATATATATATATATATATATATATATATATAATATGTGTGTGTGTGTGTGTGTGTATATGTATATATATATATATATATATATATATATATATATATATATATATATATATATATATATATATATATATATATATATATATGTATATATATATATGTATATATATATATATATATATATATATATATATATATATATATATATATATATATATATATATATACATATATATATATAATAGACTAGTATCATGGAGCAGAATAGGCTACTGGATGACATAGAAAGTTACAGCCTCTTGGAAAAGCCCTGGATACTACTATGCCTACCAATACCAACTATGAGTTGACCTTCAGCATCCTTTTTCCAGAAAAAGAGATGAGTGGGATCGGAACAAAGCCAACCTACTGAAGGCAGACGGTTGCTGGTTTACAGATGGCTCCAAAACTCCCAAGGTAACAGGAGCTGAAGTACATAGCTACAAACCAAGGGTGAGGATATTCTCAAGCCTAGTTACTAATGCAACTATAGTTCAGGCCGAGGTTCATACCATTGAACTGTGTATGCAGACAGCCAAGCAGCTGTAAAAGCTGTTGGCTCCTACCGTGTAACTCTAAAACAGTATGGAACTGTAAGAAGGCTATAAGTCATTTGGACAAAAACAATAAAGTGACTCTGGTCTGAAAAGTAACGAAATAGCCGACTCCTTGGCCAAAGGAGCAGGATCACGCAATTATCGGATCCAAACCGATACATATCCTCAAGTACTGCCAAGAGTTAGCAGGATGAGTTAATTCGGAAGAGTTTATAAAGTACCCTTTAAAATCAAGAACTATGAAACTTTTAGAATTTAACAGGGTAAACTTGAAAACTTTAGCACGTCTATATCCTGGATACTGCCGACTAAATTATCATCTGCATAAACTCGGCCTAGCAGAAAACGCCGAGTGAGAATGATGAGAAGGCAGACCACATCTTGTTCACCTGTCCTGCTGTGGAGACGATCTGATTCTCAATATTCGGCAAAGGGCAATTGATGCCAGTGGATCTGGACACACTCTCATCCAATAAAAGTTATCGGTGTCATTAATAGACTGAATTTATTGGGTAAAATATAAGTAGGAGTGAGCCACAATAGGCCTGCTGATGGTGCAGTGGAGGGCTAACAAGAACCCACTCACAAGAACCTAACCTAACCTAGTTCACCACTGAAATGACTATACAGCTGGATAGTGTATCCTTATATTTAAAATTAGACATACCTAATAACTCAAGAATACCATAATGGGCAGTTTTAACTCAAGATACAGCAACTTTTAATTACTACATTAAACTAAACATGAATATATATTGTATAATATATAATATAAACAAACACCATAGAAATTAGACAACTCCCTGAATCCAAAGCCGAAGCTATCTAGAAGGAGGTTACACTTACACCTAGAAAAACATGGATATACAACATTCCCATCGACATTGCCAGTGCCAGGATTCAAACCCGCAGTTATGATAGAAAGATTTCTAGTCACGCTTGCCATCTCGTGCTCTAGAAAACTAAGCCATCAGTCACACAAATTCTTGTTTAATTCATTTAAAAATGTACATTTGACGGTTATTATTTAACACTTCACACGTAAACAATCTAAATAAGTCATGTATGCCAACCAGCTATTTTAATAACATAACATAGAATATTGTTAAAAAAATACATAATCTGGGTATATTCAAATTTGACTTAAGCATATAATAGAAAATTCTTTAACTAGTACTAAACTGGTAAGATAGGGGAAATTAACATATGGACAGAAGATTTATATCACAGTGCCGCTTGAAGTACAAAATTTATATAATTTTTAATGTACTGTAATTTAATGATCTACTTAATGAACACCATCTATTATTTGTCTAAAAAGAGTTACCAAAATTTATCACAAGTTACTGATTTTAAAGGCAATGTTTGAGGTTTAATAAAATTGTAAATATATTTATTTGGTGATCAATTTTTTCTACTTCATTACACCTAATTTCAATAAAAAAGTGTTTCTATAAAGGCAAATTTTTCATCATAATTCATCATGCAAGAAACTATTGTATTTATTACTTTTTTCCACAGGAAAAGCCCAAAATGAAGAAGGAAAACCTTTTGCATCTCTTTCTCTTTTAACAAAAGCACTAAATGAAGATATACAATTTCCAATGAAGTGGTTGGACTTACCTAGAATTGCCAAATCAACATGTGGACTTGACTTATCATATTTAAAAACATGCACTTTCATTCTTTTCAAAGCTATCCTTAAATCGTCCAACATATGATAACTATCTGAAGCAACATACAATGACTTAATTGTACGATCATTATTATTAGCCAAATTATTAATACTTTTAATAACACGTTTTATCTGTCTTATTATAGTTTCCTTAGATGGTAAACACATGTTAGAAGTTGCTTTTCCTTTTTCATTTTGATAACCTACACACTGAGCTGCTGCAAATAAATTTGGGCTTTCAGGTATGTGTTCACAAGCCCTTACCCAGTCAATACCATTACGTAAGTGAATTCCTACAAATGCGCCTATTGGCATATTTTTTCTAATAAAAGCTATTTGCTTCTCCTTCTATACTGTCTGACCATTCCAAATATTTTTGTAGTCCTCTATTTTCTAACTGCACAGGAAAGCTAGCAGGTGCTCCTAAATAGTTATGTGTAAGTAAAAACTTAACGGTATTATATTTTTGAAAGTTTCACCTGTAAATGCTAAAACTGGCCATTTACTTGGTGGATATCTATCCTTCCATTGTTGGGCCATATTATGATACACATCATAATGCAGTGGGCTGTAAAATTCTGAACCTATAAAATCAATATTAAAAGTATCCCAAAATGGCCCAAAGGGATTTCCTTCCTTGGCATTACAGCTTTTACCTAATCCTAAAAATATTTTAGACATGAAAATTTTAGAGTTGCTTTAAAATTACATTACCTCTTGCCATATAACAAAATGCTATGCGTTGGTATTCTGGCCACTCGTAGGGAGCTATTTTAGTCATAAACTCCTCCATAACAAGGATTTTATGATATTTTTTTAAAGGTTCCACCTTAAAATAAGTATCAAATGGCACCTGTATTGACTTAGGTTCTCCATACCTATATTCCACCCAAGGAGGTAACACCAAAGTTCTGTTCAAACCGTGTGCAAATCCTAATGCACCAAGGAAATGGTCAGCTTGATTACCAAATCTCCCTAAATAATATTTCTAGTTGTTATTTTGTACCATTAATTTACGTAAATGGCACCTACCCATACAGGGACAGTATACTATATAACCTAGAGGATCAAACTCTATTGAACAAAATAATTTTAAAAAAACTCAAAAATAATAAATTAGTGATAAATTTCATGTTTACATTTCTCTTTTGCCGGTCTTTTTCTGTTCTGTGTTTGCCGGTGTCGGCAGAGACAACCACTGTCTCTAGTGTCGGTATTGAAAACAGTGCCAACTATAAAAAAACAGATTCAGAAATCAAAAATCTTACCAGATGCCAACAACTAGCTATCAGGGTTGCCACAAGTAGAATAAATATTGTACTGACAAGATAATACAAATTGTACTGTTTTGTAATGACAGCAAATTTGAAAACGCTAAAATATTTTTCAATGAAACAAATAGTAATTTTAAAACAATATTTTATCTTAGGAAATAATAAATTTTGAGTACCTACCTTAGAATATTCATTTATCCATTTACTAACATAAGGAACTAAGTGCCATCTATGGTCCGTTTTTCCTGAAGGGCCAAAACCAAGACCGGGAAATGCTCTTCGGCTTTGTTCACCCAATACATAGTAATGAACTCTTTTTAGTACCTACTTTTATAATGTAGTATATTTAAAATTAAATAGGAAAATAAAAATAAATGACAATTTGGCAACAACCCAGCAAACATTGATGGTTCTTTATCCATTGTCCGGCATTAACACTGAAGGGCTAGCAATGGCTTCAGGTACTGGACCTGAAACTATATAGGTCATTACGGCCAACACTTTTCCGTAGGACAATTTTCCCAGCAATTCATATAGTGATCGAAAACTAGGCTTAAACCAGCACAGGCAATAAATTGTTGGCTATTCTGTGCTATTGGCCCAAAGAGCAAAAAAGGTTTAATCTTCTTGCCAGAGAAGTACTAATACTAGTATATGAGGCATTCTCACATATCTAAAGAGATATACCGCGCAAGAGATACGTCCATCTAGCGCAATATAGGAGGTCGCCATTTTGATGCACTGCACGCACAAACGAAGATAAAAGTATAATAATAGAACAACACAACGTACACATTGATTGCTCACATCCTAGGATGAGGTACAAAACAACTAGAAAATAATAATTTGTGTGTCATATTCATCAGCTCTTGTTTTATTTAACCTAAAATAAAGAATTTTGCACTATATTCAATGCATATCTTATACATATTTTACTTGGATTGGCATTGATTATTAGAGTTGGCAGAAATGTGGGGCGGGACATAGGCGTACGCATCATAATAAGAGTAATAAAAGAAATTAACTCGTAACAAAAGCAATAAACTGTTACAATGTATAACAATGTGTGCACAACTTACTCTCTTAACTAGCTTAATGAACTAGCTTGGTTATCACAAACTGGGGAAGATTTGTAAAAACTTTGCAATACCAGGTATGTTTCTATGGCTGTCTCCATGAGTGATGTTCACTGTTGTGAAAAAATATGCTTATATTTTGAGAACAACCGTTTGACATCTATTGATGTAATACAGGCATACTTAAAATAGTCTTTGAACGCACTTAACGGATCTGGGGGTTGCACCATCAGTACCACCACAAATTTGTCTTAATCTGCCCAGACAGCACAAGAATAATCGCTGCATATTCTAAGAATATATGTTCAAGATATTCGAATATTCATAGAAAAGTATTTAAATATTCAAGATATTTAGGGAATATTCCTACAAAATGCGAATGGGACAAAAAAAAATTTCTATAGAATATTCTCATGAATATTCCATAGATAATTAAGTATATTCATAAAATATTCTAAGATTGCTTTCAGCGACAAAGTTGAATATTCAAAATGACTATATAGAATATTGCATGAACAATTATACTTCCGCACATAATATTCACGGAAATAAATTAATATGCACTGAATATTCACCTAATATTCAGTTAGGTTATAGGAATATTCAGAGGACAATATACAGACCTATAAAATTATGAGAATATTGCTAGAGAATATTCTACAAATAACTAAATATATCTGTAGAATATTTGGTTCTGTAAAATATTCAAAAGGGCTGTACAGAATATATAAATTAGGGTGTTTCCAAATTTTTTTTTCTAAATTTTTTTGCTTACCCTCCAATTGTTCCATTTTCCAAACAAGTGATTTCCAAGTGTGAGCAAATTCTGTTAATATTAAGGGGTCGTACAAAGGCCATGAAATTTTCCATTAATATAGGAAAAAGACAACTTTTTTAAATCTACGGATTAAACAAGGAAATGTATAATAAAGATAAGAAACATACAAAAAGTCCCTCATTTCAGAATCTTCATGCAAGGAACACAAATTAACTTCTCCTATACTTTTCTTTTACAGGGCCTATACTGTTTTTTTGGGCCTTATAAGAGTGGAAATTGAAAAGTTATTATTGATTAGTATTCTTTGCCACATTCTGAATGAGGGATTTTTTGTATGTTTTTTACCTTTTATTATATATTTTGTGTTTAAAATGCAGATTTACAAGTTATCTTTTTCTCCATGTTAGGTTAATGGGAAATTTTATGGTTTTTGTGCGACATGTTTAATATCAACCGATTTGGCGATAATTTGGAGGTCAATTTTGGGAAGTGGAACAAGTTTTGGGTATATGCATTTAAAAAAAAAAAAAGTTTATATATAGGCGCCGTAAGGTGTTAAGAGGAATTGTAATTGTTTCAACCCTCCTCATTCACATCTTATCTGATATCTTGCTCCTTACTGGGAGTCCAAACCAAATTGTTCATTTCGAATATACAGGAGTATAACAGTAGGCAGTTATCAAGAACCTGAAGGTGATGGGTGTGACCACAGCTCTTTTCAGGCTTCAACAAGTATAAGAATCTAGAAAATCAATACTTACATCATACAGCACCTGCGAAAACGTAAAACCATCATATTATGTCTATGATTTTAAAGGACATAGGCAGCTTTAATACAATGTTTTCCTATGATTATAGTATTGTGTAAACATTTTTTTAGAAAACAAATATTTGTCATTTCCGTAACGTAAAAAATAGAAAATTATATATGGGATGCAGCAATCTATCTATTGTCACCTCAATGCTAAAAGCATACTTATTTTTTGTATTCTGATTTTTTTTGCAGACTTTTTGGTGCCATAGTAACTAAGCTGGGTTTATATAATCAATTAATCGACTTTCTGAAAAATGTAAATTTTCGATTTGTTTTGCAGGAGGCAATAATACACTATTTTAGTAGAATTGTTTATATAATGCAAGTAAAATAAACAAAATAAATTCAAACAAATTTGATTCTATATTTACTAACTGTGTATCCTACATTTTTAAATAGTGATTGTAAATAAACTATTAAAAAATCTCATACCTTGCAAATGTATGGTATAAACTTAAATATATTTATTTAAATAAAATAAAACATGTTACTTATAATATTAATGTTTACATAAGCTTTAGACATTTGCTTTGTTAATATTCTGAAAAACTTGGACTAAAGATTAAAAAAATATACCACAAATTTTAATCGCACTAGTTTAGTCGATGTCCTCATCCCAACAGTACCACGTTCAAATATCTAGGGACGTCCTGAAATTAAAAAGAATTTATAATTTCTGAAAATAAGAGAAGTCAATTATTGTAAATCTTACTGGAGATAAAAAAATTTAGTACTTTTAAAATACTCAAAACAGAAACAACAATGTTAAAACATTAAAAAGAATTAATTTAGAAACTTTCAGAAAAAGATTTTAGAAATAGCATACAAAATTTCACTTGGACATTACCAAATACGACACATATAAAACGTATAAATTTTCGGGTATTGATCCATACTGCATGTTGTTCCTTACTTTGAATATTGATAAGACATTTCGACAAAATTGCAACTGACATTTTCAGGCGACTGTTCAATCTGGTAGTTGGAGAGATCATCTATGAAGCTGCCAGGAGTAACATGCAATGAGGATTAATAACCGAGAATCCGATACTACATTACAATTCCAAGAAACTCACCTTAAAAAACATGTAGGTACATCACTGGTTATTATCAGTCCTGATAACCCTACCCACTACCCCGCAAATAATACCACCTCCACGCACATGCAATGTAGAATATGAAACAAACAATAAATCTATTAAAATGTCATCATCAGTACAATCGTACTAAAAGTAGAACTTGAGTAGAACTCCAGTTCTTTATCACACAGTCACACACTCTGTTTTATGGTATATATTCAATATATTATTATGTCTTATGGTTTTGTACGAATCTCAAATGTCAATCTTATATCGTCAAGTTGTATATAGTGAAGTTTCTACATGAAAACTTATTTTATGAACAATATAAAAGGAAATTAATTTTTATATGAAACAAGTAGACCTTACTGCATATTATGCTCGTTAAATAAAAATTCCCCTGTACAATAAACAATTCTGAATAAGATTGGCCCTTAAACATTACGTTACCTTGAGAGAAAAATTAATAAATATTTATTTAAGCGTGTTGATTTTTTGGTATGTTGAAACAACATGAGCGAGTGCATAAAAGACGGTTAAGACTGTGTACTGTGCCACCGATCTTGACTAACTTTTTTTAATGGTTACTTAAGACTTGGTAGGTATGTCAAAAGAAATTGAAGCAAACTATTAAAAAAAAAATGTTATTTTATTTACCCAGTGTAACCGTAAAACAATTTAGGTTAGCTAATAAGATTGGTGGTAAAAGGAAGACAACTAATTCTTTTACAGGATGCCACATGCAAGATTTGAGGTTATAGGTTTTACTTTCTTCTACGAAAATGATATGCATGGACTTACCACAGTTTAAAACACTTTCCTACAGAACTGTTTCCAATTGCGAAATAAAACTATTAGATATTAGATTCACTCAAAAACTTTCTGGAGCTGGAGCATTCTCAAAAAGCGAGGAAAAATAATGTTGGTTGACGAATGACGTAGTGGCGCGCGTCTGCCGTCTTTGTTATTATTTTAATGCGGTAATTTTAAATAATGCGAGATTTAAATAATCTGCTTCAGGGATTTATGTCTTAAATTTTTTAATATGGGGTATAATTTTATAATACTAAATTTCTCAGGCATTATTAAACCCTTTCTTTAAATGCTTTCAATTGTATTATTTAACATATGTTTTGCACTGATCTATTAATAAGGTATTATGTCCAAATAAACACATTAAGTAACCCAAGAGTTTAGCTAATTTCCATGATTTTAATTAGTAATTATTATCTTTAACAAATTGTGTTTAACAATTGTAAAAAAAAAATACAAGCATATCCATTTAAATTATTCTATGAATATTATAATACATCAAAGATATTCATTTAAGAATATTAATAGAATATCATTTGTGATTATTCGGTGAATATTTTAAAAAGAATATTCCGTTAATATTCTTTCAGATATATATATTCTTTTAATAATATACGAATATATAGATATTATATTCTAGTTTGAAGATTTACAGAATATTCGTGGAATGTTGTGTGCTGTCTGGGTGGTAAAACCGGTGTCATGCTTGAACACACGTGCGACCTTTTCTCTAACGGGCTCATTTTTTGCATCACTTATAAAGTGTAGCTGTCAATTTACTTCGTCCACTATTTGCAGTGACTTCACGACAACGCACTGTTTTGTAAGTTTTGTATGCATGGCGTCATGTAGTCTTTTATAGTTCTTGTGAATAGTTTTTAAAGCTGTTGTAACGGCGTCTGTTCGGACGCCCAAAATATGTAGCGAAATATGTTTGGGCGTCGTAACAGTGTTTGCTTTCAGATAGCTGGTTTGGAGAATTAATCCAGAATTCCTGTTAGTTGTAAATAAGAAAGCCCAAAGTATTCGTAACAGAGTTTATTTTATTAAAGTAACATAATATATCCAAAACATAAAGTTAAATAAACATAAAATCAGATTCTTCAACAATAAAACCAAGTCAAGTACAGTTAACAAATATTATTTACATCGGTGAAATTAATTTACGGGGAGTGTAATTCGGTGAATGCACGGTGACGGTGGGCTTCAGCTCCATGTACTGATGTAAAACATCTAGGATACGATGCGGCGGTAAGTTCGATAATTATTTAGCGGCGGCGGGCCCCAGCTCAACAGGCTGAAGACTCACGGCAATAAATAATTCGGGGACTGGTGACGGCGGTTGGTTTAGCTACTATTTACCAACAGTGGGCCCAGCTCAACACGCTGAAGACTCACGGCGATAAATAATTACTAGACTGGTGACGGCGGTTGGTTTAGCAACTATTTACCAACAGTGGGCCCAGCTCAACACGCTGAAGACTCACGACGATAAATAATTACTAGACTGGTGACGGCGGTGCAGAGCGGTAAAATGGCTACCAACACCAAGAGGTCAAGCTCAGCACGCTTAAAACCCCAAGATGCTACCAGACATTCAGCCGGGCGGCGGCGTCGTCGGATTCTGATTTCTAACCAAATGGAGTCAAGCTCAACACGCTTAAGACTCCTCAACTATCCAGCTCAACACGCTGAAGGTAGTTGTCAGCAGAAAACTGAATGCCTTTCCTCGGCTACGGCCATACTATTTATTCCAAAATCCTGGCCTTGGTGACGTAAATATTTCATGGCGGTAGGAAGTACGTGCAGCACCTGCCAAACGGTAACTGCAGAAACGTCTAGGAATGAACATCTGCGTGATTCATCATATGTCGGCAGGAAGTGCGCGACAGCACAAGACTAACGGGAATTTCCGAAACTATAGTAATGAACATGCGTATGATTCATTACACTGTTTCAACGAATATGTCCTCGAATTTTGTCTGGCTCTCCTAATAGCTGCAGCCTCGTCAGTATTGAATTGTAGTATCACAGTTTTTATTTGTTGTAAATATTCAGCATAATAAAAAGCTGCCTCCAACCATGTTCCCCAACGCAATTGGTTGTTGTGGTTAGGGGAATACCGAGACTCTTGCTGTGAAATGCGCGGTGACGTTTAGAAGATTTCAGGAACACTTTAATAAATCGCACTTCTCAAAATGTATCGAACGATTTGGCTTAAAGTAGAGACAGCTTTATTTTCACAAAAAAGCCATTTTTCTTTCAGCTCATTTTTTGGAAATCTAAAGATAATATTTATCGTTCCATCACTTGTTTCGAGACAGTAATTTACACAGCATCTAGTAGGCTTTGCATACCCTACAATAGAGTAGAAAGGTTTAATTTAATATTCCTACTTTTTTGATTATGTAGATGTAGATTATCTTTAAATTGAAACTAAAATATCAGATTGATTCATCATCATTTTCACCTTGCCGTTTTTGGTTACATATTATTAAAAACCATTACTTAATGTTTACTTTAGCGGAAACAGAAAATATTTAAACCCATTTTTATTTATGAAAAAACCATTGAGGCCTACTCTACCTAGTTTCCAAAAAATTACCCTTATTATAATGTTGATATAGTAAAACGTGCATGCACTAAGGTCTATCATTTATGATATAGTTGTGTCACTTAAAACTTCTAGGTATTTTCATTAAATGTAATAATAAAGTAATAAACATAATTAACATAAAATTAGTAAAATCGTTATTAAAAATCACACTAACCTGCCACAATGAATACCACGAAAATAAACGGCCATTCTGTCTGCACTAAGAATTTACGAAAATGTACCCGGAATGGCCAGGACAAAAATCTATGTCGTTGTTGGTCTTATAGTTTTAGATAAAGAGAATGATATTTGTAAATCGCTCAGAGAATTTTCGTAAGCGCCAACTGTCTACCGATGACGTCAGTTTGACATTATCTGTCTCTTTCTAGTTTACTTACATTGATAAATGAGGATTAAACACTCCTTATTAGTTTAATCTTCTTGATATGTAACAGTATGTAGCTGTATACATTTTAGAGCTTCTTCTTGATTTTCATGCCACAAAATGTTTTGCAAAAAATGTTGAGTTGGATCTATTTTTACCTGCCCGTGTACATCTTTTCAATATCAGTGGATAACACGCGCCAATATCCATTTGGCTTGATGACAGTCTGGGATGCTAGGGCCAGGCAGGACTATTGCCTTTTTACTCCTAGTCATCGCTGTAGACCTGGATCGGCCTCGCGCAGGGGCGGGTTAGCTTACTTTACCAACGGCCCCACTCAACAAATGTGAGCGATGCCGAAGATTTCGGCCAACCTCCCTGGGTCCTGGCTGATGAACCCTGCTGGCTAGGGCCTCTTCTGGCGCTCTTCTGACTTCGGTTATCACCCCGGGGGTTGTCATCGGTCTGTCTGGGACTGTGCGGATATTCTGTGACTTGGGATTGACTGCCAGTACACAAAGTGTCAATTGACACATTGTCATCTGGATCATCGGACAAGGTGAGGATGAACTATGCAGCTCTAGGAGGTGAAGGCCTAAGTGCTTTCTTAGCACTTTGTCCTTCACGGAGCCAGGGGGACAACGGACACTGGTCGATTTACTGACCGGTGCCTGCAAGGTTTGTGGGAAGGTGGTTGGTTGCGTCATGTCACTTCCGTGGGTTGGTACCTTCGGCCTCTTATGTGCCTCGGTGCGTCGGCCGGATTATAGGAGGTGGCCTCCCTGATCAGCGAGTTCCTATGCTCCTCGGCTAAGGTGTACAGTTTCTTCGCTCTATCCCGGATGATTTCGGTGACTGGTGTGTACTCCAGGTCCCTGAAGATATCAGCGTTTCTAACGTACCATGGTGCACCCACCGCTGTCCTGATGGCCACGTTTTCCACGACTTGGATCTTCTTCAGATATGTCTTCGCTTGGTATGCCCATGCTACGGAGGCGTAGGTCAGCTGAGGTCTGATGAGTGCTTTGACTAGCAGAAGCTTGTTCCTCAGACTGAGCCTGCTCTGGTTCCCTACCATTGGGTAGATGAGAGCTCTCGTCCGCTTGGCTTTACCACGATGGCTTCGGTGTTCTGTCTCTATGTCAGGCCTTTGTCCATGATTACACCAAGGTACTTGACGGAATCGTGTCATTGGATGTCCTCGCCGAACATGGAAACATGTCGTGTGGGGGTTTCCTTGCGTACTTTCCAGAAGAGAATCGTCTGGCTTTTCTCCGCGTTGACTGCGGCTTTCCATTTGATGCACCATTCTTCCAGAAGAGAGGCTGCCTCTTGGAGTCTTCTGGTGGCTGTTCTTGCTCTCCAGGATCTGGCCGTGAGCGGTGCCTTCGGTCCTTGGGAGATCAGAGGTGAAGACAGCGAACAGGTGGGGTGACAGCACAGAGCCTTGGGGGACTCCGGCTTCCATCGGTCGATATGTGGACACGCTATCCCTGATCTTCACTCGCATTTCTCTCCCGTGTAGGTATGATCTAACTAGTTTGACGAGTGCAATGGGATAACCCATACTCATCATTTTAGCTAGTAGACCATCGTGCCAGACCCTGTCGAAAGCCTTCGCAACGTCCAGGAGTAGTGCCGCCGTGACCTGTCTTTGGTTGAAACCTTTGGTGACTTCTTCGGTGATCCTGAGCACTTGGAGTTCCGTACTATGTCCTGTCCTGTACGCGAACTGTTCATCCGGGATGATTTGGAGCTCTTCGGTTTCTTCTTCTATTCTTCTCAAGATGACGCGCTCGGCTACCTTGCTCACAGCGGAGAGCAGGCTGATGGGCCTGTAAGAGTAGGGAAAAAAATTGTTCCTTACCTGGTTTGGGGATGACTATGACGTCGGCCTTCTTCCACCTGTCCGGAAAGTATCTGAGCCTCAAGATCCCATTGGTGATATTCACTAGGGCTGCCATCCCTTTCCTGGGCAGCTTCTTGAGGGCGATGTTTCCGATCTTGTCACATCCAGGACCTTTCCTCGGCTTCAAGCTCCTTAGAATCTCCTTGACCTCCTCTGGAGTGGTCGGACGGATGTGATCATCGTCTGGCAGGCGGAGCATCCGACGCACTCTGCGTTCCACGCCTTCAACCCAGTCCTCGTCGTCATCATCGAGTTGGTTTTCCCTACACTGCAGTTCCAAGCTGTCCGCGAATGTCTCGGCTTTTTCCTGGTTAGTGTAGACAATCCCATTCTCTCCGTGGATTGGGGGCATCGGTTTCGGCCTGTTCCGCAGAGCACGCTGGGTGTTCCAGATGCTCCTGTCCTGTGGGTCCAGCGATTCCAGGTGACGCTGCCATCCTTCTTGACGGTGTTCCTGGAGGGCAGCTTTGACTCTCCTGTTCAGCGTGTTATACGCGTCTCTGTCCTCAAAGAGTCTGGTCCTTTGGGCCCTTTTCTTCGTCCTTCGTCTGTCCCGAATCAGCTGCCTGAGGTCCTCCGTGAGGTTTGCCATCAGTGCTGGTGCCCTTCTGGTCTCCGTCTCTGTGGTGCTTTCCTCTATCGCTTCCTGGATCTGGTTTTCCAGGGAGGTGATGGCCCTCTCCACATCTACCTCGGATTCAATCCTGGGAATATGTGCAATGTTCCTTTGCAGCGCTGCACGGAACAATTCCCAGTCTGTCCTCCTTTTTGACGAAGGTCCCAGTGTCCACATCATCCTTCTTTCCTAGGTCCAAGAAAATCGGATTATGCTCGGTGGAACCTTCCGTCCTGGTAAAGATTTCCGCATTGAGGGTCATCTCCTTCGTTATAGCGATGTCCAGCACGTCCAGTCGGTGGATCCCATTGTCGTGCGTCGGTTCGTCCGGTCCTAGTACCTGCATGTTGCCAGCGTGTCGTCCCAGGAACCTCAGCAGATTTTGTCCGTGAGTGTTAGTGACTCTGCTGTTTCATTCCTGTGACTTGGCGTTCAGGTCCCCCTAAGGCAAGCACCTAAGTCCGGTCCTGGAATATTGCATCCAGATCCGTATCCCTTTCGGTGCATTTTCTACCAAAAGTTCCAAGTATTTCAAAATGCAGGATCCAATTTCATTTGACTCCCTTCTGTGGCTCGCCTTCATGCCAAACATAACACTGTATTTACATCTTTAGATTGAATATTACATAGTTAAATTAAGTACATTTAATTTTGACACAATAAAATTTTGAAGCATCTCCTGAAGGACAAGGCAAGACTGCCTATAGGTCATAAACGGCCACAATACTGTCTGATTTTTTATCATTTTTCTTCTCTTTTCGGGACAGATCAGTTTCCAGTCTGTGAATGTCGTACTTTTCTTGTAAATTTGTTTTTTCTTCACCTTAGGAGTTATTGTAATTAGTACAAAGTTCACACTGGTCCTTCTTTGGGGCAAAGAATGATAAATTAAACTCCTCATTGAAGATTCTGGAATACATTACATAATTAGCCCCAGCGTTTTATTTTCTTTACACATTTCTTTATACTCCCCTATGTATGCAGTTCTGCAATAGACTTTCCACCTTCTATAAACTCCCTCTTAGTACTAGACCTACAATAATGACTGTCAATACGAGGGATAGAGTTGATGTGATGTCTAACTCCCTCTTTTATATTCTCGTCAATTTTAGCGTGATGGCCATGTTTGCCTCTCATATCTGGCAACAACATCTGACCAGTAAATAAGCTGTGTTTTTTAGCACGGTTCTTATGGGTCTGTCATTTATACACAGAGTATTCTTAAATAAATGTTTACACACCCGGATTTTCTCTTCGTTAATATTAAAATAAAAACGCGTTGTTATAGAACGTCGATGACTGTTTTCTCTGATATAGCGGTATTTTAGGTTTACAACTGTCATGTTGGCCATCAAAAAAAGCCGTCGTTTTTCTAAATCTTCCTCAGAGATTTTGCTGTAGCATTTAAGACGGCTATGGTCATTGCATGGGGGCAACACTTTTTTTGCATCAGTCACTTTCTTTTTTTTAGACACCGACACATATGATTACCCAGAATTTCTCTTTCTCTTAGAACTATTTTTCTTCCAGTCTTCTTTATTTGTTACCTTTCTTCCCCTTTTTTTCTATTTGGGATGGCTGCAACTTTCCTCTGAGGAGTGTCAGTAACTGCAACCAGATTTTTGTCATCAGATTCATCAGAACTTGAAGATGAAAAGTCATGCGACCTTGAATAATTTGGATCCTTGCAGCTATCATCGCTACTAAATGGATCTGACAAATCAGAACTGCTTGATGAAGAATTATTTTTGCTAGTTGAAGGTCCCGCTATTACATATTCATTTTCATAGTCTAAAGTTCTTAAATGCATCGTTTTTGTAGGCTCAGTTTGAGGCTTTGCATAATCTAAAATATTTTTTTTAATGTACAGTTAAAATTAAAAAAAAAAAAATCAAAAATTACCTTTTTACAGAGTATGTCTCTTCTGTCTCGGCTTCTATAATATTTCTATTTTCTATTTGTGGTTCTGGATCCGGTAGTTGTTCAGAATGATCCTGGGATTTTTCTTTTTCTAAAAAAAACATCTGAATGTACAAAAAAAGAATATAATTAAAATTTTAAGAAGTAATCGACAATAATCTCGTGTGTTCTCTAACAACCCACAAACTTTGTACAATAACGGAATTAAGTTATGAAAATTATTAGCCCTTTTTTTACTAATTACCTACCTATTACGTCTGATGTAGGTATTACCAACTACCGATTGTGCATCTTCTCCTCCATATTGGGTTTTAATAATACTCCAGTCTGAAATCTGTGCTTTTTTTGCTAATTTTAGAATTAGCAGGGATCTTTCGTTGTAGGACATTATTACTGAAATTTGAAATAACAAAATATGATATTAATTTAAAAGGTTAAATTTCTAAATACTAATGTCACAAGTTAAACTGTTTATCTATACTTAAAAACAAACTGATATTTTCAAGAATAGTGTCACAACTAAAAAAAGAATGTGCCGCATCATTTCAATAAAACCAAACATTTTAACGAAAACTAACATACATCAAAATAATACAAGAAAGGTTAAAATTAATAGATAGAAATGCTCTTACCTTATCTGGAAAATCGACACAACTCAAAATGTGACACTTTTCCGCAATATTTAATTTTAGTTTCCTGGTCACACGACGAAATATGACACTTTTTCTTCATAAACTGCGATCGACTCACACTGAGCACCTAGTTATAACTGAAATGTGTCACTGTTCTTGATTTTTAACAGCAATTTACGCGCCAAAAGCATAACGACACAAGTGCTCTCTAGCGGACAACTTAATAAACTTACATGTGACATTATTCCAGATAAAAGTCTTTTTCTGTTCTGTGGATAAAAGTGCGCATATTTTTAAGCCCATTTTTACAAATAACTAAAAATCAGTGATTTTTGACTTGTGTCACTTTTCTTCCGGATAAGCGATGTCACAAAAGTAAGTACATAATGTAGGTACTGAAAATAAAACTAATGTATAAAGCACAGTAAATAAAACAAATGTTATATAAAAATAGCGTCATTCTTTACAACAGCCACTTTTGCCTAACGAAAAAAACCAATACACAGTACGATGCCCCGTCATGTCAGGAATACATCCCACATAATTATATGTTGCGCTTATGATGGGGAAGGCCACAAAAAAATTTTTAATGCGTTTGGTGGAATTTACGATAACACAAGATAGATTTATTGGGGTTCAAAATAAAACAAAGAAGGTTTAGTGCCATATTCCCCAAAAAAGAAACAATTATGCAGCTACGGACACGTGTTTCGGAGTTATTGCCCCTCATCAGCGTATCGTAGCTAAGGAATTGGATCTACGATGGGATAGATCAGGAACAAGAACTAAAATAAGGCTGGAAAGTACAGTACACAGTACTCTATTACACTCTACTCTACTCTACTCTATACACTAATTGAGTACTGTGTACTGTACTTTCCAGCCTTATTTTAGTTCTTGTTCCTGATCTCTCCCATCGTAGATCCAATTCCTTAGCTACGCTACGCTGATGAGGGGCAATAACTCCGAAACACGTGTCCGTAGCTGCATAATTGTTTCTTTTTTGGCGAATATGGCACTAAACCTTCTTTGATTTACGATAACCCTCATACGGCGCGTTTAACTTACACATACATTCTATATCTGCTTTATATGACTCCTTATGTGTTGACAGCACAGGTACAAAGTAACTATTAACATCTACGTATTTCCCTTGCCCCAAAACATAGTACGAAAATACGATGTTGCAAATATCTTTCCCTTGCCCTTTAATTTATTCTATTCAAGTCTTACATTTATCTATTATGTGAATGATAACACGACACAATCACTTATTTCCCTTGCCCCAAAACATAGTACGAAAATACGATAGGTAATTATACATTTGCGCAACATTTCCTTTGCAGCAAATGTCTTCTATAGAGACACTTTACTCGTGTGTACAAAAAAAACACGAAAAATATAGAAGTGGCTGTTGAAAAGAATTACCAAAATTATTAAGTGTAGAACGTTTTAAAGCGATTGCGAAAATTCGGTCTTTTTCGCTACTGACGTCACGTGAATCGAAAGCCACGCGCCTCCATGCGTATTGGCTTGGCATATGCAGTGTAGAATAAACTATGCTTATCTTGTCGTATTATTCTTGACCCACCTCCGGAGTTTTAAAAACCATGTCAAAGATTAAATATTATATACATTTTAATCTTTGGCCATACGGATTCCAACTATCGTAAATTAAAGGCCGGTTTTTTCCACCTCCCATTAAATCTGTTTGACAAATAAGTCGACTATCATAAACTATTATTGATATTGATACAAACTGTATCCAAGAAAACTGTTAAACAAGCTAGCTCAAACGTGCTAACATTCTTCGTTTTAAACTTATTTTTATTTTTGGTTAATTTTTTTTATTGGGCTAATAGTGGACTGTATATTTCTTTTCTATAATTTTATTTTTTTGATAGTGACATCTTCTGTATCTGGAACTATTTTTGTTTTCTTCTTATAGCTAAATTAAGTAAAATCCATATTTTACTGAACATTTAGTTTATTAAAGAAATAGCTAGGTCTGAAACTGTACAAGGGTTCGTGATATATTGTTTTTTTCTTTTTATGAGAGTTGTTTTAACTTACATGCTAAAATTCTCCCAACATTCATTTCCAGCCTTATCGTTAATTTATTACCTTCAACATGTGCTGTGCCTATGACAGACATATAGAGGTTGAAACATACATTTGTACTAACAAGGGCCACTAAGTGGACAACTAAAATACATAAATTTAAAGTAGAGCTAAACCAGAACATTGTGGATGACATTTTTTTGTAAACCACTTATATAAAATATTCATAAAGTATGTGAATATATTGAAAGCCATTATTTTGACTTATTTTAATTTATCTTACCAGCATCACACGATATGAATATTTAATTTGCGCTAATTCGCTGTCCTCAAATTATCGCGTAATACTGGTTCACATAATTATTATATTCGTGTTGGAAACGTTGTCTCCAACACTGTTTGCCAAATAAATTTAATAGATGGAAAGAATACAGTATTGTTATGGACCTCTTTATAGTTTTGACGTGCTTTTTTGACACTTTAAGTGACATTTGGATTATTATTATGGAGTGTAGAGAAGGAGAAACGTCTCCGTGTTAAAAAATGTGATCGGATTTTCGATGGAAGAATAGGTGGCGCTGATTTAGAGGAGGTATTCTACGTGATTTTGTTTTTACTATTTTTATTATTTTTTTACGCTGTATAATTCTTTTCAACACCTACATAATATTATGTTTTCGTTAGTTTATAGAATCTGAAGCTAGTTTCAGAGATATAGTAAGTGTTTAACTTCAGACTCAATCCCATAATACGATCAGCGCCACATCTCATACCTTACAGAATTCAGACCAAGATTTATAAACTAAGAGTTTATAAATCTTGAATTCAGACCACATTTTGAACGTACCGTCCATAAGAGACGTTCCTCCTTCTCTACACTCCATAATTATTATGTAAAGGACAATATTTGGTTTAAATTACATTTATTTTTGAACAGGTTTGTACAATAAGATGAAGTATATTTATTTTGAGTAGAAGAAATATCCAGTTAATAATAAATAATCTCTTTAAGATGACCGGAATTATTTGCGTGGTGCAATTTGTAAGAGAAATGCTGAGAGGGCAAAGAAGAGTGGAGAAAAATATAATTTTTCTCGTTTTTTACTGACACTTTAATTAGGAAAGGGTGGATTAGAAAATGTTAAAGAAAAAGAAAATTTAACGCTGATAATAAAGACTGCAATAAACGCATGTTACAACTGATGATTTTGAAGGTGGAATGGAATCAAAGTTGATGAATGTATTGCTAAAAAACTGGTAGGCAATGTAAAATTTACGTACTGAAAAATAATTTGTGGCTAATTTTATTATGTTTTAACTATTCCATCACTTCATTTGTTGCCTGGAACTTTGACAAAATTGTCCAGCCCAACTGCAAGAGATAAACGTGTCAAAACTAGAGAACGCAAAGAGATCGTTAAACAAATTTTAAATTTATTGTCTATAGGAAATGTGGAAAACAATCCATCCACAAGTAAAGGAAATCCCCAGGAAGGTACATATAAGGAATTACTACATGATTATATAATGTCCTCTTTCTAGAGAATGAAGAGTTTAAGAAAAGAATCAAAGAAAATGAAAAAAAAATTCCGGAAGATCTGACGTGCTTGAAGATTTTTTATCATACTTGCTGTGCATAATGAGGACTTTATTGTAAACATTTAGAGCATTTTTTAAAATCAAATTGCTGTATCTCCGAAATAATTTATTGACAAAACATCATTTGAGCTTTTCGTCAATATAGAGGTTTGAGAATCATTTCCTGAATTTTTCTCGATGCATGTATTTAAGGATCACTCTGTGTACATTAGTTATAACGTGAAAATTTCCGTTTTATCGGAAATCATAATTAATGAACTAGAACATGCCAGAAATGTTATAAATTATAACATTTTCAAACTGGTTGATCGGCATTCTTAAACAACCTTTAAACGTAATTTTGTATTTTCATCTTTGCTCAAAACTATGTATAAAATTCATTAAAATCGCTTTGACCTTGCCAGAGATCAAATGGGGAAATAATCATCAAATAATAGACAAACATATTTCAAAAACCAAGCCAAAACATTATATGTTATAACCTGTGAAGATTTGTTAAAGAAAATGATTAAATTTGGTGATAATTTATAATCAACATAAAATTTAATAAGAATAGTAGTTTTTATTTTGATCATACACAAACATGTAACGCCAAAAAATAAATGTACACAAGTTTATTCAATAATTAGTATTCCTCAGTTATTTTCATTATGAATCATTTATAGTGTTCTTTTAATTATTAAAACCTGTTAAATTAAATAATAAACATAAGTATATAAAATTAACTAATTTATAAATTTTAAAGTTCTAAACGAACATACCAATGTACGCTATTTCAAATTAGTCATACAGATGACGTATTCCCGCCATTAAGTCTATTGGTCAAAAGTAAGGGGTAACCTACTCGTTTACCTCGGTGATTTTCTTATATCAGTGAATTTAAAACGCGATGTGACTGATCATGATCAGTGATCACGACTCGACGTACGGGAGAAATTGTTAATAGGGAACTTGCCTATAATTTTAAAAATAAAAATAATACTAAAAAACATAGCGTAACGTTGTAATAAAACGTGTACTTCACAAAAAAATAAGATTTCTAATTCCATGCGATCAGTATGAAGGATCTAAACAGCAATAAAATTGAAGTGGCCCGAAACGAGCTACTATTGACTGTGACGTCACACCATACAATATTCGGTAGTCGTCGCGCCGGGAAGCAACACAATCAGATGTTTACCAATTCCAATTTAAAATCTTTATTCACAATTAAGTAGATTATTTACAACTTGTATGGGGTACAGAGTAAGATTTATATTAATATATACATATATACAGAAAAAAAGAAAACTAAAAAATCAATTCATTCATAAAATACTTAAAAATAATAATACAAACAAATTAACAAAGTATGACATTCTATATAAACATATGTACAATATGGTGTTATTAGACTGTGGTTGATTTGTTAGTGACTGCTCTGATATAAATATATAATTGTGTTTATAGTACCGCTTATTGTAGTTGTACAGATATTTTAAAATGACTGATCAAGGTTTTTCAAAGGGCCAATCTGATAATTTGCCTAAAGTGGATATGTTTATGGTGGCATCTTTTATACAAAATAGTGAAAGTTTTTCCCTTGGAGAGGTCCGCGGAGTCAAGGCAGAGAAGTACGTATTTTTTTAGCTTTTAGTAATAATTTATAAACATAAAATAGTTATGACTTGATCACGGAATAAAAAAGAAATAACTACAAAATGCTTAGTCGCAACTAAGCATTTTTAGCAGACTTAGTCTTATGTTTGAAAGAATTTAGGGTAATTCTTTACAACAGCCACTTCTATATTTTTCGTGTTTTTTTTGTACACACGCGTAAAGTGTCTCTATAGAAGACATTTGCTGCAAAGGAAATGTTGCGCAAATGTATAATTACCTATCGTAGGTATTTTCGTACTATGTTTTGGGGCAAGGGAAATGAGTGATTGTGTGGTGTTATTATTCACATAATAGATAAATGTAAGATTTGAATAGAATAAATTAAAGGGCAAGGGAAAGGTATTTGCAGTATACTATATATACTAGAGGTAAACATTTTACTCTTCGCAGACAGTAGTGTTATTTAACTTTTATATAATTGTTGCACATTCTGTAGGATACTCTTCGCAGTTTTTTGAAAAGAATCTTGTGTTTGTCTTATAAACTTCATTCTTACAATACCTAATGTATTGACTACATATTTAATTTTCTCTCCCGATGGTGCTGACTGTATTGGCGAAACGCGTGGCAGTATATTTTATAGTATAAACTAAGATTCATTCTTACAATACCTAATATATTGATCACATATTTAATTTTCAATTTTTTTTCATCCCGATGATGCCGACTGCGTAGGCGAAATTTGTGGTAGTATATTTTACAGCATTTTGGTGTCCATAGAAAATTACTTTAATTTTAGTAGCACATTGAAAATTGCAACCCTCTGTAGATTCATATTTTTAAATAAAATGTCCTACAACTTTTTTATTTACTATTTGATTTTTTTCAAAAAACAATGGATTTCTTCCTCTAGCTAACACTAACTTATAGCCCAAATTTCAATTCGATCGGACTTTTCTTTCTTTAGTTATCATGCTTACAAGAAACGTGACGGACGGACAGATGAACAGACGGACGAAATGATTTTTTCTCTGCTAGCGATATTAACGATTTTAGAAATGTCCCGATCAAATGCAATATACTCTTCGTAATCGTATTTGCGAAAAGTATAATAATAAATAGCTGTTTACTTTCGCACCAGGAAATTACCTTTACTTAGTATCACTAAATTACATTTTATCTACTAATCTTATTTTCTAACATTGTATACACATTCTTTCTTTACTTAATCCTACCCTAATTAAAATTCAATAATTCGGAATTCGAAATATTTTATTGCCCGCCTGCGAAAAACTAGTAGATAGACATATAGTATTTAATAATACTTACATTAAAATGATCTTCACACACATGTAGAGACCTACTGCTCTGTGAAATGTCTTTTTCATTTCTTCTACACGCTTTTAGCCATTTTGATCGACGAATCTTATCTTCTGGCAATATTATAAATATTTTATTTGGCACTTTCACTGTAGTATTCTTACACAACGGTACAATGCAATATTTAAAATAAGGAGTTTTTGTTTCCATTTTAAGTATACACTTAAAATTTATGGCGATGCTGGTATTTTTACGGCTGAAATCAAGCGGTCGAGTGCTGGCCGGGATCTCCGTCGTCGCTTGTAAATTGTATGGTGTGACGTGACGACTACTTCCGCACTTTGAACCTGATTGAAACGGTTCGCTCGCGCGCGAAACTTTAATAATTTATAACAAACTTATTATTGGGAATTAAGGCGTCATATTTTGCATATCTTATTTTTTAGTATTGTAGAACATTTTCATGAGTAAAAAAAATGTGCAAGTTCCCTATTGTTCCCTAAGCGCCGACAGACGGTGAATGGTGAAATAGCTATTTTAGTAATCTGTGCAGCCGCAACCTCAGATATGTAATATGTATAATATATATTATGATTTGTTGTTTATCCAACTCAGCGACCTAATAGGAGAGACTGGTGATAAACTCAATTTGTTTGGCTGAAACATTTTTTTACATGTTTGTTTTGGAAATCCCTAGTTGATGTACAGTGAGCGGTTGCGCAGTGGCTACGTTTACTTTCATTTTCCGCCATTTTAAGAGTTTTATTTGTTTTGATTTTGTTTGCTTTGATTATCTTTGTGTTTTATTGTCTGATTTAAAACGTTATAATTTTAAAACATGGTGAAGCAATATTTATATTGTAAAAAAAACATTAGTACCTAATTCAAATCGAAGTTTTCACATGTAAGTATTAGTATGTATATAAAAAATCATGATGCCATAGGCGTCACTTTGGATTTTATTCAAAAAGATTGGGTAGTTGTTAATTGTAAATCTGATATTGTTATCCTGCATGCTGAGCTAATTTATGTTTCTTATACAAATGGGCACAACTTTTATTAATCTCATAACTATATATTGTTTTTGGTCATTCTTTACAACAGCCACTTCTGCCTGACGAAAAAAACAAACACACAGAACGATGCTCCGTCATGTCAGGAACACATCCCACATCATCATATGTTGCGCTTATGACGGGGACGGCCAAAAAAAAAAAACAAAATTTCCAATGCGTTTGGTGGAATTTACGATTACCCGCATACGTCGTGTTTAACTTACACAAGTTTTATATCACTCTTTACTGGTTGACAGCGCAGGTACAAAGTGACTATTAACATGTACGTGTTGCCAAATCTATGAAATGTACATACCTGTCCTTCGCACGGCATACAACAAACTTGTTACTAACCACAAAAACAAAAAAAAGTTAATGTCTGCCACTGTATGTTAAACTTGTTACTAACCACAAAAACAAAAGAAAAAGTTAATCTCTGCCACTGTATGTTCTTCTGTTAATAAAATCACTAACAATACGTCCGTTTAAATCACAAATGCGACCCACAATTACATCGTAAGCATTATACCTACTACGTCTGTTATGTCCCTCTTCGTTCTGTAGGGACCAGTAGGTATATAAATCTAACATTTTACGACATTTCTGTACGTTGCAATTTCTGTTCATCCACACAAAAGATCTCAGGACATCTGGTGAAACACCATTTTGAAAACAGAATGCGGTAATAAAACAACGATCCTTATAATTCAATTGCGAAAACATAACTTTTGAACGGATCAATCTATTTAATCGAATAGGTGCCACATTTAGAATGTCACAAAAAAAAATTCCAAGATTCAACAACACTTCGAGAAACCATTGTGCACACGAATTCACTGCAATACAAGGAAATTACACTGGCAACTTTGTCAGGTGCTTGTCGGATGGAAACTTATACTGAAAACGGTACCTTCCAGCATGCAACCAACAATACAACTTTCATTTCAAAGAAAACGGGGTTGTCATAGTCGTACATCTGACAACTCTGCAAAAATTAGATCGTGTTTCACCTGTTGATATCAAACGAATTGCACGTGGGATTCCCAAGGAAATTGGGTGAACAGTACATTTACATTTTACACACATTTTGACAAAACAATTTCATTTAAACTCGATTCCCATTTCAAATTGGACATAACACAAACAAACAGCTCTTCTGCGATTTGTCAGCTTATCTAAACAGACGCTTTCAAGTAGCTTCACTTGCATTTTTACAATTTCTTTGTCCGCAGTTCTCTTTTTCTGTCGAATAAAATGTTTTCGGTTCCTTCATCGTCAACTTCGACAAACAGTGACAAGTTCAATTGTGAATTTAATAAATGTGAACAGTGCTATTTTACAACTAGACGTTTTTACGAAGTACTAACGTCGGATGTTAAATTAGTGGCGTTTTTTAATCGACACGGGGTTCTACCATGTCATCAAAAATGTGTCAAATGTGCATCGACAATGGAAATCACGGTAGCACATCCATACACCTTTCGGTGTCAAAAAAGAACATCGAAGAAAACCAAACGAAAATGTAATGTAAACGTTTCCATTTTTAAAAAAACATTCTTTTTCCGTGTAAAACTTTCAGTGACTACGGTGGCAGAATTTGTTTTCATCTATTTCAATCGACCCCCACCGAGAATAAAATATATTGAACGTGAACTCGGTCTTACTCAAAAAACTATCGTAGACTTTTGTTCATTCATTCGAGAAGTTATTATTTTTTGGGCATCAAAAAATAGTACAGTGATCGGTGGTGAGGGGAAAATAGTTGAGATAGATGAGGCAAAGATAGGCAAGAGAAAATATAATAAGGGACGATATTTGGAGGGTCAATGGGTGTTTGGGGGCATTGAACGGGGATCGCGGAATTTTTTTTAGTTGCTGTCGAGGATAGGTCCGCCGGGACACTGGTGGACATCATCAAAAATAAAATTGCGCCGGGAACTACAATTTTCAGTGACTGTTGGCGTGCATACGACTCTTTAGGTGAAAACCAATATAAACATTTAACAGTGAACCATTCGGTGAATTTTGTGGATCCCGACACGGGAACACATACTCAAAATATTGAGAGATTGTGGGTTGAGGTGCGGAAATTAGTGCCACGGTTCGGTAGAACAAAACGCCATTACGAAGGGTACCTCTCTGAATGTCTTTTTGCAATGCGCCATCCAGATCACAGGGAACGTTTACACGTCTTTTGGAAAATGGCCGGCCAACTGTACACCCCTCCAGCACATTAGACCACACACAAAACATCTCGTAAGTACCAACAAATTAATATTATTTAGGATAATGTGACAACGTTCATTTACATACTTATCACAATTTGACAACATTTACGTTTATGTTTATTTATGTGTAGATAGCTATAATAAGTATTTCGATGTTGCCATCGTCTATTGGCCACTGTTTGAAACGCGCCATTTGACGGTTATCGTAAATTCCACCAAACTCTGTTTCAATTTATTTACATTTCCCATGAATTGTGCAATAACAAATTTACACAAAAAAATGTGTAATTAAAATCACAGCGAATGTCATATGAAACATTCACTGTAACAAAACACTTATTCCCCTTGCCCTCTCATCTTGTTGAATCAAAATTCACAAAAGTATGTGTAATTAAAATCACAACGAATGACATATGAAACATTAACTGTAACAAAACACTTATTTCCCTTGCCCAATTTAACTTATTCCCCTTGCCCTCTCATCTTGTTGCAAAAAACGTACACGTATGTCATTCACTATTACTTTCTGTACATTTATTCGCAACCCTCACTTTACATACATATATGTCTAAGAAGACACCACAACACAACCACTTATTTCCCTTGCCCTAGCACAGAGTACGAAAATGCGACATTGCAAATATCTTTCTATTGCCCTTTCATTTATTCTGTTCAACACTTACGATTGTCTATCATGTGAATGATAACGCGGCAAAATCAATTATTTCCCTTGCCCCATAACATATTACGAAAAAACCATATTCTCAATATGTTTCCCTTGCCCTTTAATTTGTTCCATTCAAGTTTCACGTATTTACGTTATTATCGTATGCGACTTTTCGTAGGATGACATTTCACAATAATGCTTTGGTGAGAATTATATACGGATGTCTTTTTTGCGTGCGACTTTTTGTCGCGTACGACTTTTCGTCGGATTCGACTTTTCTCATGACACTGTTCGTCGGAACCCATCACCCGTCGAATGCGACTTTTTGTCGGATGCGACTTTACCTCTGCTGCCACTTTCCCTCGCATACCACTTTCCCTGGAATGCGATTTACCGATTCATGCGACCTACCGTCGGATGCGACTTTTGGTCGGATGCGACTAGAGTTCAACGAATGCCACTTTACGAATAATAGCAATTTCAGCTACCGCGTATTTCAGTCGGATGCGACTTTTGGGCGGATGCGACTTTTAGTCGGATGCGACTATTAGTCGGATGCGACTTTCCATCTAACGTAACTTTCCGTCGATTGCGACATTTACTCTGGTGCGACTTCTGGTCGGATGCGACTTTTGGTCGGATGCGACTATGTATCCTACTCTTCGTCGGGACTCCCTTTATCCTCGTTTCTTACCCACCCAGCACCCCTATTCGCTCCACGGTCCCGTATGCTTGTTGGGTTATTGTTCATTTGCGCAACATTTGCTTTGCAGCAAATGTCTTCTATAGAGACACTTTACGCGTGTGTGCAAAAAAAACACGAAAAAACCAGAAGTGGCTGTTGTAAAGAATTACCTTGTTTTTAATCAACGCTATAAAATTTCTGTAGCGTTTAAATGATTATTAAATCTATTATATAGGTATTCTACCTACAGGAGTAGGTACTTCTTATTTAACAAATATGTTATAATTTGATTTATTTTAGTGTTCCCAAGGAGGAAACTATGCGACAGAAATGGTTTCAAGCAATCGGTATGGATTTCGAGGAAACTGTGTATATTTATTTATGTTCAGATCATTTCTCCAATATAGACTTTGTAGAGAAATACAGTGGAAATAGATATTTAGCAAAAGGTGCGATTCCAGCAGTAGAGTCGGGAAGTGGTTTATATCAATCAAAAATATGTTCCGGGTAAGAAAATTAGTTTATTTTATCAAGACTTCAATTGGTAATAATTAGTTTATCATTATTTGATATGTTATTGTCATTGTTTATATTTTCAGCCCAAATGTCAGTCAGATTTCTACAGAAGGAATCGGTCGCAGTATTTTCAACACCAACATCGAGTCTAAGCAAAAGAAAGATGAAAAGGTAAGGGGCACTAATATTATAACATAATTATTAGTGCAAGTTTTCACATTAAATTTCCATAGTAAATAAGTGAATATCAGTTTAAAAATATTTTATTTTAGGCAAGAATCACCACCTTCAAGTTCTTCCACTTCCTTTTCAAGATCATCATCTGTGGCAAATGATTCACCTTCAAAATTACTTTTATTGGAGTATGTTATACTATATTATTATAAGCTAAAACAGTAATCTGTAATGACGAAATATATATTTTCAGGTCAGAACCATTTCATTCAAATTCTTCCACAAGGTCTGTTGAATCTCCATCAAAATCTTCCACTTTAACAGCAGATTCTCCGAGGGTAGAGTATGAGGAATGGGAGAAACAGCAATCCTCATCAAGTACAATAACCTTAACAGAGCCAGAAAAAGACACATATTTAATACGCCCTGCAAACAGGTATGTTTCAAAGTGGATAATCAACGATGTTACACTTAAAACATTTTGTATTCTAGGAAAAGATTCCATAGACCTCGATATATTGGAGATTGTGATGATGCTGATATGGCTGCCTCAAAAAAAATAATACGGAACTGGAAAATTGCAGAAAAGACTATTAATCAGCAAAGAAAAAAATTCAACAGTTTCAACGTAATAATCGGCGACTAAAGACTAGAATATCATCTATGAAATCTCTTATGACTTATTTAAAAAGTCAGTTTTTTGTATCTGAAAGTGCCGAATCTATCATCAATGTAAGTATATTTTAAAATTCGGAGATGAATTTTGAATTTTTAATACTTGCAATATTATTTGTGGTGTTTACGTCTAATATATTGTTTATTATGACCTTTACTGTAAAGAATTATCTCTAGTTTTCATGTCCATTAAAGTTATTTTTCATTAAAACCTCTTAAAATGGAAGCTATCATTGTTCTAACTTGAAGAAAAAAAATTGTAGACTTTGTTTAAGCGATTGAACATGTGTAACATGGTTTTCTCAATTTGTCGAATCTGTGACCCTCAGATATTTTGAACGTTTTACAAATCAACTTGCTTATAAAATTGTCAATAACAAACCTATGTTTAAGTGGTATACTAATAAATTGAAATTAATTAGTGTATTGTAAAATGCATTGAAATATTATTTTAGGCATGTTTAATGGGACCAGCTGCAGAAGTTATGAAAAGGGTATTAAAGGGACCAAGCACACAGAAATATAGTCCAGCATTAAGAACTTTTGCTCTGACATTGAATTTTTATTCTTCAAAGCTTACAATTATGTGAGAGAAAAAATTTAACAAAAGCTTGCCGTCAACAAGGACATTATCAGAGTGGTAGGTACAGATCTGTAGATGGAACTCCTGGCTTCACAAATGAAGCTGCTGAAGCCCTCAAGTTAAAAGTTTCCGATGCATTGATGAAAAACAAAAAAGTCTTATGCAATTTGGTAATTGATGAAATGTCAATTAGAAAATTAGTAGAATGGACTGGTAAAAAATGTACAGGTTTTGTAGATGTGGGAACTAACATTGACTCTGATACTTCACCAGAGGCAAAAGAAGCACTTGTTTTCATGCTTGTTTGTATAAATGACAGTTGGAAAATAACAATCGGTTATTTTTTGTTAGATGAATTAAGTGGATCTGAAAAAGCGAATCTTGTGAACCAGTCACTGTCGTTCGTACATACATTTTTACACCTTTAATAACTGATTAGCTCTATAGGAACCGCCAGTGGAACTAACGAATCCCTATTTCATGTACGGCAGGTATAAGAGAGTAAATGAAAAAAAATACAGGCTTTTACAAAATACCGTAAGTCTGCCGGCCACTGGCTCTTAGACTATAATTTCTTGTGTGAATTAAAATATTCCAATAAACATTTTTAAAAATATGTTTGTTTTATTACAACTTAGACATTAAAAAAATAAGACAATGCTCACACATCACTCCAAATCTATCTTTTTGATTATGTACTAAACAGTCAAAATAAAAAAAGAATAATTTTATTTTCTATTTAATATCTATGGGTTTAAGCTAATATTGAACTATTTGTTTAAGCTTTAATAAATTTAATAATTAATTAGTAATTCACAGTAACTTATAACACCTCATATTTTATTGGATTTTTTGACCAAATTACCATGCAGGTCATATTCATTTTTTGAACTTGTCATATTTTTTCATAAATATGAATATAATTTACAACAAATGAAACTGAACTCGAAAGTTATGAATTTCTGCAACTTTACAAGTAAACTATATATGAAATAGCAGAAAAATGTTAACAAAAGGTATTGTTGAACTCTGAAATTGAAAAAAAAATTCAGCCTTCTAAAAGTGTCACTAAAGAAATATTGAATGAATGAATGAAACTTTATTTAGGTTTAAGTTTACAAAAGAGTATAAATTTTGATATAATGTACAGAACTTAAGTAACTAAAAAGTTATTGTTTATTCTTAATTCATATTTAGATAACCAACTAGGTACTAAGTGGTCAAAACAATAAATTACTACTTGGGTATAAAATATAATTATTATTAAACTTTAATGATTTCAATCAAATATTTGTTGAATTGAAATATCATTTATCATTTTAGGAAAAGTAAACACCTATTTCAATTATTGAGTGACAATAGTTTTTTTTAAATTCTTTTATTATTCGTTTTAATAATTTAACTCCCAACATTGGTACGCCACTGCGCAACTAGGGAATAATAAATAAACATTCCACCACAACACTACATATTGTTCAGGCCAAACAATTGCTGTGGATATAATATGCGGTCTCTCACAGACTACATATCTCTGTGCGGTCTCTCGTCTAGTGTATTAGGTCGCTGATATCGCCCATCACTAGTCTCCACTAGAGATTTATTATAAGCAAATATTTCTTATTTTACTTGTTCTGTGTTCTGTGATTTTGTTGTTCTGTGGTGTGGTTCATAGACTAACCATATTTTTCTATGGTGTGGTTAATAAAATAAAAAAAATAATTTTCTCAAAATGAAAGTCAATTTTTTAACAAGAATTTCCAAGGATATACTTTATAATAAAAAATGCACAGCAAGTAACATTGTAAGGTGTATGTCGGATTGGATTCCAAAAGAAAAAGAAACTCACACAGGACAGGTTGGAATATATACATATATAATTTTCTCTTGTTCAAAGTACTATCTAAAATATTTTCTAGAAATGGAATGCAGACGACTACAGATTGGCTCGATTTATTGACAGATCAAAACACGTAAATCCAAATTTTGCCGTAAATCTCATTGCTGAAATTCCCCGAAAGCATGCAAGGAACGTGTAGTTTGGTGTGATGGAGGTAGTGGTCCAACAGGTCATCCCAAAGTGTACATTAACCTAGTGAGTTTATAACTCTGATTCTCGACTCTTCCTTAAATGAATATTTATTATTTTCATATTTTTAGGATAAACCAGGGAAGCATATTTGTGGATACTGTGGGTTACAATTTTACAAAGAAAGTCACCACTAATTAAATAATATGAAATATGTAGATCATTGTGTATAGAAATACTTATTGAAAGAAAATAAATAAATAGATTATGTAATTTTTTCTTTTATTTGATTTCAATTCTCCTCATTTACATAAGGTGGGGCATACAGAATTACTAAATATTAGAAAATTCTACACTAATAACCATATGACATAATGTACAACTCAACATAGAATTTCATAACAGAGACTAAAGGAAAATTCACATCGACAGCTTGGTTCTAGTAGGTAGTATCCCAATTTGAGTAAATTGTCCAGGGAAAGCAATAAATGTTTAAAAACTGTATTAATAACACGTATAAATAATCAAGTACATATTTCCTTCATTATTATTTCAATTAGTACAAAATAAAAAATTTTACTATATCTCCGGTATTCCCATTTCCAATGTGGGTTACAACTTTTTAGCTTCTTCCCAATGTGGATTATGATATTTCTTCCTAAAGTAAATGAGTGTTACAACTATTGCACCTCATGTTGTGTTGGGTTATGAGGTATTTAATTATTATAGCATATTTAATTTTTTAACATTTATTAGAAAAATAAAAAAATGCTTAAATTTAATTATTTGGCCTGCTTTTGGTTGTTTTTAAACATTTTTGTTACCACGAGGACTTGTTCACTAATTTCACTAGTTTTTTAACTCTTGAAATCCTTCTTAATAACACATTTTTTTCATTTCTGCATTTTTGTTTATTGTTTCTTTTTCTTGTCATTTGTCTCTTTTCGTTTATTAATATATATGGCAAATTGTCATAAAAATTGTGCACCTCTTGGTTCATCACTTTTTTTAACTCTTGGAGGTGCTTCCACTTAGTAGATTGAATAGGTAATCGGTTTTTGTATAATGGTTTTAGAATAAAGTCTGGTCGTGCAGGTGGCTTCGTCGCTCTCTGAGGTAACTCTTTGCATTCATCACTAAAATTTAGCTTATAGCTAATGGTGCAGTCAGCGAAATATTTTAAACATCTTAACTGCGTAGACTGTCGGGACGAATTTTATTTTTCCTGGACGGATAGAATCAAACCAAGTTCGTCTTCATAGTTCTTGAAAAAATTGTGATAAAGGCATTCCATATCAAAAGAAAATTGCTTCTTGCTTGCCTCATTTAATACATTGTGGCATTGGAAAGGTAGTGTAATTTCCCTACCTTTTAATTTTCGTTGAATAAAGGCATGAGTCGAGTCGCACTACATTTAAGTATGACACTTCTCTAGCCACTTTTGCTCTACACATACTTCATATTTGGTTGAAAAGAAGCTCAAGGCGTTGGACAAAACTGATTTATGATTCTGGTAGCCACAACCATCGGAAAAGAATATATTTCTTTTTTTTTCTTACAGACAATAAAATTTTCAAGACGTGCTATAACACATGAAACAAATGCAGATAATTGCAAGTCAGCTTTGATTTTATTCCATACATAATTAGTAGACTGATTGGGTAGCAAGATCATATATTGTAAATAGTGCACTTGTAATCTTGTCTTGTAGTAAAGAGCGCTGACTTTAATTACTGAACACAATTTTACAGCTTGTAACGTTCATTGTGAAAGTTTAGCTATGTCCATTAAGAGCTTTTTTCTTTGTCCTTTCGTTTTTCTTCTTGTGCCCCATTTTTTCTTTTAACATGTTGATTGTAGTCGTCCCGCCCTACTGTTTGGCTTTATACTGGCAGCAAATATCACACTGATCCTTTCTTGGTTTATATATAGATAAATTAAGACTATCAAACATTTTATTAAAAGTAAAAATGGAAAGAGGGCCGCGTTCTTCTTTTTACATTCACTTTTGTAAAGTTCGTAAACTTCTGTTTTAGTTTAAAACGGATACTTGTAAATATTGCTTATTAGTTTCCTTACGGAAATAATGGGATTCCATCTTTGATTGTTTTTTAAAAAATATGTTTTAGAATGTATGTGTGTTAAACGCGCTATATGAGGGTTATCGTAAATTCCACCAAACGCATTAAAATTTTTTTTTTTTGTGGCATTTCCCATCATAAGCGCAACATATAATTATGTGGGATGTATTCCTGACATGACGGAGCATCGTACTGTGTATTTGTTTTTTTCGTCAGGCACAGACAGCACAAGGCTATCCATAGGATATCCTGAGGATGTAGGACAAGGTTTTACAGATATCCTCAGGATATCTTGTAATTGCCTCAGGATGTCCCTAGGATGTACAAGTGGCACTAATCCAGATCTCCTGAAGACATCCCAAGGAAGTAGTTTTGTACACCCTTGGGATATCTTTAGGCAGCCTATAGATAATACAAGGCTATCCATTGGATATCCCGAGGATGTAGGACAAGGTTTTACATCCTCAGGATATCTTGCGATTGCCTCAGGATGTCCCTAGGAAGTACAAGTGGCACTGATCCAGATCTCCTGAAGACATCCTGAGGACGAAGTTTTATACATCCTTGGGATATATTTAGGCAGCCTATATGTACATATAATATCCTGATGATATCAGTAAAACCTTGTCCTACGTCATCAGAATATCCAGTGGATAGCTTTGTGCTGCCTGGATAATTACCTTTACTAGGCAGCACAAAAGCTATTCACTGGACGTCCTCAGAATGTAAGACAGGGTTTTACAGATACCCTTAGGATATCATGCGATTACCTCAGGAAGTTCCTTGGGATAAATATGTTCAAAAATATCACCATCAGCGTCGATGCATTTGTCAGCTTGTGTGGATCGCACGTGTAGCTAGTTCGAGTGCACGTTGATTATTATCTGATATGATGTAATATACTGGTCTGATGAAAGAAACACTTTGTTGTTAGTTATCACAGATTCTATTTATATAGTTATAAATAACATAACACAGTTTGTTATATTTAACATGTACATATATCTATTTGGTTTTTGTTCCCCGTACGTCTTACAACTCGCATGTCGTCTCTAGCCAAACTGCCATTTCCCTTCAGCCTCTGTAGGTGCATGCGTGTTCCTTGTGTCGGGTTCCGGGCAGTGTTGCCACTCACTATCACACTTCCACCCTTATTTGGAAACCTAATTTAAACAAAACAATTTCACATTACAGTAAGATACAAACATTACAACATGGTACAAATCAATATTTCTAATTTAAAGCATTTTTGCCCATAACATTGTTATTCAATGTTTATTCTCTAATGCTTAGTATTTTTGTAAAACGAATCTTGACGATAATTATTTAAACAATTTAGTTTCCAAATGATTATATATAATTTTTGAGGGATACTTATTAGTCTGTACTACTGAACAATATTAGAACAATCACAATAATTAAAATCTTAAGTATAAATAATTTCTGGATACTTATTAGTCTGTACTACTGAACAATATTAGAACACTCACAATAATTAAAATCTTAAGTATAAATAATTTCTAGACCTCTCTTTTCTGTACTAACATTTAAAATTTTGCAGTAAAGCTGCTGCTTTTAATCAATATTTACGATATAGTCTGAGAGTTTATGTGGTACATTTGTGTTTCTTTTTGGTCTCCTGCTTCTAACAGAAGTATTACAATGTTTTCTATCGATTTGATTATCTATGTTCAAATTGTCACTGCCCGAGTTACAACTTGAGTTTTTGTCAAAATTATTACTTATATTAGATTTGGAAATGCTAGGTAAGTTTGTACTTAACTCATTACTATCACTAATCATATATTCCTGAAATTTTTCAGCATTTTGAAAAGATACTTTGTTTGTTACCTTGATTTTTGTTTTGTTGGCTTCCCTGTTTTCTGAAATGTCACAATTTTCCCCCTTAGTTTGCTTTAAAATCTGATTTGAATGCCTTTTCCAGAAAACGTCTCCCAACACCTGGCAAACGAAAGTGGCTTTTCCTATTCTTCGAGTTATTTTACCCGGAGTCCATTGTTTGTTGTTTACATCTGTGTAGTCTCTTACTAAAACATTATCTCCCACTTTGAAATTTCTCTTTTTACCTCCATATTGCTTCGCTTTTGTTGTTCTTGAGCCTTTCTCATGTTTTCTATTCCTGACTTTGCATTTTCTGTTTTCTCTCTTGTGTTTGTCGCCTACTAGGGATAAACGTGTTCTAATTTCTCTCCCAAACATGATCCTTGCTGGCGTTTCACCAGTTGAGGAATGGGGCGTAGTCCTGTAACTAAAAAGAAATCTTGCAATCAGAGTACTTATCTTTTCTTTGCAGTTTCCTTGATCTTGAATGTATGTTTTCAGTTTATTCTTAAATGTCTTCACTGCATTTTCTGCTGCGCCATTGCTGTTTGGATTGTATGGAGGCGAGGTTATGTGCTCGCAACCATTTCTCGTAAAAAATGTCTTCAGTCTTTCTAACGTGAAATTACTGTGCGTTATCGGAGACTAACGTTCTGGCAACTCCATATCGTGAGAAACAATCCCCTCAATTTCTCTTCTGTTTCTTCAGAGGTTAAAGATTTTGTTTCGTAAACTTCGATCCATTTGGAAAAGCTGTCGACAATGATTAAGAATTTTTTATTTCCTAGAAATAAATGATCAATGTGAATTCTATCCCAAGGTCCATTTTCTATTGGCCAAGGGTTTAACGGAACTTTAGGAGGTGCGGATTTATTTAAATTACAGGCGTGACAAGATTTTACTATGTTTTCTATGTCTGTGTCCATTTTGGGCCAAAACATGAATGATCTTGCTTTGGATTTCATTTTTGTTATACCGAAGTGTCCTTCATGAACTTCTTCTAATAATTTTTTTCTTAGAACTAGAGGAATTATTATTCTATGACCCCATCTTAATAGTCCGTTTTCGAAAAATATATCATCTTTTCTTTCAAGATAAGAGTTTAAAGGTTTTCTTACCTTCTCTGGCCATTTCCCTCCTTCTGTATACTTTACGATCTCTCTTAGGTCCTCGTCTTCTTGCGTTTTCGCTGCTATTTCATTATTATTGATGGGCCATCCATCTGTTTTGCTCGTAAAGTAGAGAAAATTATCACCATTGTCTTCTTTTTCACCTTCCTCCTGTTTTGTCGGGGCTCTGCTGTAGTAGTCTGCTAAAACATTTTGTTTTGAGGTTATGTATTCGATTTTATAGTTGAAATCTGACAAATATGCAGCGTATCTTTGCAATCGATTTGCTGACATTTTTGGTAAGCTTTTATGTTCACCAAAAATTGTAATTAATGCTTTATGATCAGTTCTGAGTATGAATTTTCTTGCTGCAAGATACTGAAAATGCTTACGAACACCCCAATATATGGCCAGTGCCTCTTTATGGGTAGTTGAATAACGTCTCTCCGCATCCGTTAGCGTTCTCGATGCACAACTGATCGGTTTTTCAGTTCCGTCTGGCATTACAGAAAGCAAAATAGCAGAAATTCCAACATTGGAAGCATCAGTTATCAAAATAGTGGGCTGATCTGGATCGAAATGTGTCAACACTATGTCTTCTGCAATTAATTTTTATTGACTCAAAGCTTTGTTGACAATTTCTATCCCAACTAAAATTACAGTTTTTCTTTAACAGGTCATAAATAGGTTTCAATATTGTTGATAATTTGGGTACAAATTTACTATAGAAATTTACCATACCAAGAAAATGATCTTACCTCAGTTAGGTTTTTCGGCTCCGGTGCCTCCCCTATGGCTCTCACCTTTTCCTTCGTTTTTCTTAAACCATTTCTACTTATGCTGTGTCCCAAATATTCAATTTCATCTTGGAAGAATCTGCATTTTTCTACTTTAAGTGTTAGACCTGCTTCTCTGAATTTTTGCAGTACTTCTGTTAATGTTTCTACATGTTCTCTTCTGGTGGGACCTGTTATTAATACATCATCCTGGAAACAAACTACGTTATTTACACCTTGCAATAAATTTTCTAAGTGCTTCTGAAATATAGCTGAGCTCGGAGTTACGCCCATGGCTAGACGATTTACTCGAAAAAATCCTCGATGTGTTGTCCACGTTAGCATTTCTTTTGTCTCATCATCAACCTCAAACTGCAGGTACGCTTTTGATAAATCCAGTTTGGTAAATTGTTGACCTCTATTCAGCTTACAGAAAATCTCCTCGATACGGGGTAAAGGATATGTTACTTCCACTAAATGGGGATTAAGTGTTGCTTTATAATCTCCACACAGCCTTATTTTTGAGTCTGACTTGACTACCGGAACAATAGGGGTTGTCCATTCGCTGCTGTCTATGGGGGTAATGATATCTTCATTTAGTAACATATCGAGTTCCTTCTCGATTTCTCCTTTCAACGCAAGGGGTACTGGTCGTGACCTACAAAAAACAGGGGTGCTGTTTGGTTTTAAATGCAATTTTACCTTGGAAAATTTATATTTCCCTATTTTATTTGTGAAAACGTCAGGAAAATTATTGACTATTACATCAATATCATTTTGCCTTATAGAGTAACAACTATTTAAGTCAAATTTAATGTTGAAATCTTTAATGAAATCTCGTCCTAATATGTTAGCTGAACCGTTTTCTACAATATAAAATTTTACATGTTTTTCTACACGACAGTATGAAACATTTATCAAAATATAACCTAATGGTTTGACAGAGTCACCATTATAAACTTTAAAAAGAAGTATTGTCTGTTTTTAAAACATTTCCTCTGAAATTCTGTTCATATGTGTCCCTATCCACAGCACTTATACTACTGCCTGAATCAATCTGCATCAAAAAGTTTTTTGTTATTAATGTTCACGACCACTGAAAATGGGTTTTCACCATTTCCTAAACTATAAAGAGTTTGTTCACTACTACTACTGTTAAAATTTGGATCTGGTACATACCCTTTTTCCACAAAATTACACTTGTTTTGTTTACAAACTTTTTCCAAGTGTCCTTTTTTCCACAATTCCTGCAGATATACCCCTTATATTTGCACTCCTGGCTTTTTCTAAAGTCGTGTGTTCTTCCACATGCTGTACAGTTGCTGCTGATGCTGCTATAGTTTCTTTTTTCGTTATTCCTCGAATACATTCCCCTCCGTATCCTCTGACCTCCACCATCTTGGTAGCCAGTTGAGTGACGTTGACTTTGGTTGCGGCTGCGGTCATTTATCTTCTGTTTTACATAAAACGCATTATTGCCACATGCAGTCGATTTCCTTTCCAACAGGTGATTTTCTCTCTGCAGTGCAGCAGCAACAACGTCTTCCAAGTTTGCATCGACTTTTAACTCGCTCACCTTTTCAAATATATCATTTTCTCTCAAACCAGTTGTAAATTTGTCCCTTAGGATGTTCTTAAGTTCTGCGCCAAATTCGCAGTTGATAGCCCTGAATCTAATTTTGGCATTAAACTCTGCTACTGATTCTTGAGCTTCCTGAACAGTCTCGTAGAATTTCTTCCTTTCCCTCCAAATATTCACCTTTGGACAGTATTGCTGGTTTAATAAACTTACAAGGTCCTTGTAACTTTTTTTATTCGGCAAGTCGGGATGACACAGGGTTCTTAACAATTTGTAAGTTGTCGACCCGATGCTACTTAATAAAATTGCTACTTTTATTTTTTCCTCAGCAATTTGATTAGCCGTAAAATGTTCTTGCAACCTCTCGCAATATACTACCCAATCTTCCTCACCATCAAATTCTTGAAATTTGGTAGCAGACATCTTGACTTCGTAAACGGTGCCAACCACGTGTTTCGTTTTGGAAATTTTAATTTCGTAGTTTATCCTCGTCGCCAAATGTAATATACTGGTCTGATGAAAGAAACACTTTGTTGTTAGTTATCAGAGATTCTATTTATATAGTTATAAATAACATAACACAGTTTGTTGTATTTAACATGTACATATATCTATTTGGTTTTTGTTCCCCGTACGTCTTACAATTCGCATGTCGTCTCTAGCCAAACTGCCATTTCCCTTCAGCCTCTGTAGGTGCATGCGTGTTCTTTGTGTCGGGTTCCGGGCAGTGTTGCCACTCACTATCACATATGAGAGCTGCAGAATTGATAATTCGAGTAAGTAATTCCTGTTGTTGTTTCAGTCATGTATTACATAAACATTTTTTTTCGTCACTGATGCATTGTGTTTAATTTACTAGCTAACTAATAAAACTAATTTCTCCGTAATGGTTGAGAATCGTACCTATGTTTATAGTACATCTTTTGTCTATTTTGACCCCCGCAGAACCCATTCAAGTATTGCAGTTTCTTCCCCAAACACCCTGTAGAATAAGTACCACAATTTTTAGATAATTTAAATATACCACCTATACATGTAAATATATCTATTTAGACCGAGTTTTATTTAAAATTTGCTTGATCTATATTTCCTATGGCTCAGTAATAAGATAAACTGGGGGTTATGGGATGTCAATTTTGAAAAAATGGTGACAAATTTATACTGAATTTTGCAAAAGGTGAGAATGATTTTTTTAAACAAAAAAAACCTGGATTTGAATAAATATATTTAATCTTCAAATAATTTTATTTTACATATATGGACACCCTGTATACATACATATAATTTTATTGATTATTTATTTATATATATACGTCCGCGGATGGGGTTTACAAGAGGTGAAATTGCTAACATTTTCAACTTTTCGAGAAAAAAGTTATTATACTGAAAAGTTTTTGCTTTCCTAAACAATACGAGTCATATTGAGAAACTTTATATTTTTTATATATAGGCTTTCCATAATTTGGATCTCTCCAGAATATTAACATCCCGTCAAGATATTCATGGTCTAACCATTATGGACATCCATAGGATATAAATACTTTGGACATTAATGGGATACTGATATCCCAGCAGGATATCCATAGTCGATCAGTTGCAGAGATCCATAGGATTTCCATAATTTGGATCTCTACAGGAGATTAACATCCTGTCAGGATATTCATGGTTTAACCATTATGGACATCCATAGGATATGAATACTTTGAATATTAATGGGATACTAATATCCCGGCAGGATATCCATAGTCGATCAGTTGCAGACATTCATAGGATTTCCATAATTTGGATCTACAGGAGATTAACATCCTGTCAGGATATTCATGGTTTAGCCATTATGGACATCCATAGGATATGAATACTTTGGACATTAATAGGATACTAACCCAGATAGCACACGACATCCAATGGATGTCCATTTTGTGTCCATAACTAGTCCTGAGGTCCATGGACACACTTTGGACATCCACTGGATGTCCATATCAAGATATGCACTGGATGTACGGGAAAAGTTTATCCAATGGATGTCCATTTTATGTCCATAACGTGTTCAGAGACCCATGAACAGACAATGGACATCCAGTGGATGTCCATATCAAGACATCCATTGGATGTACGAGAAGGAGGGATCCACTGGACGTCCATTTTATGTCCATAACGTGTTCAGAGATGCATGGACACACATTGGACATCCAGTGGATGTCCATATAACGACATCCAATGGATGTATGCCAAGCAAGTATCCAGTGGACGTCCATATCAAGACATCCACTGGATGTACGAGAAGGAGGTATCCATTGGACGTCCATTTAATATCCATAACGTGTTCAGAGATGCATGGACACCTTGGACATCCAGTGAATGTCCATATAAGGATATCCATTGAATATCCATATAAGGACATCAGTGAATGTACGCAAGCAAGCATCAAGTGGATGTCGCCATATCAAGACATCCACTGGATGTACGAGAAGGATCCACTAGACGTCCATTTAATGTCCATATAATGTGTTCAGAGATCCATGGACACACATATACATATATGTATATACACATATAGGTGCATACATACACATTTTGAATTCGAGATTACACGTTTTGGGGTTCCCTCTAATGCCAAAAAATTGCTTTTGCAGTTATGTCTGTCAGTCCGTCTCTACCATCAGTTTTAGCGACCATCAAACGATTTGGGGTATCAACAACAAATTTTCTATCTAGAATACGTATGTTTTTGTGCATATATGAAAATTGCAAGAAGTTGTTTTTGACAAAATAGAGAGAAAAGCCATTTTAAAGAAAATTTGCAACAAACTTTTATATTCATGTTCATAGGTAATTCGAATTTCCAACCGGAAGTGAAGTGAAAGACGATTAAACGAAAGTTAATTCTATTCGTTTAATTGTTAATTGTATGGAGTCAGCGGTTGGTTCTTGGTGAAACATACTTAAATAAAATAAGATTAATTAGGATAAACACTTGGTTTTAGTTCCACAAATTTATTCAGATTATTTATCTGACATGTCGGCACTTCTCATTTTCCATTATTATTTTTTATTTTTCTCTTTGTAAATAATGAAATAGATAGTTTCTCCTGTCAATATTTTACTATTTTAATTACAAGAAAATATTTTTTTAAAATGAGAAATTTATATAATAAAGACGTGATATAACCTAATAATTTCAAATCAGTATTTATTTTCCCGCCGTAAAGTGCAAAAAGTGCGACGTAGTCAATTCTGCTTATGATCATTTTATTCAATTGAATGCTTTTAGTTCAGCAACCTCTCAAAGTCCTTTTCACCTGTTGTATATTTAAAGCAAAATAAATATATAATTTTGATCTGTTTTTGAATTTGATATTTTGCTGAATAGGTAAATGTTATTTATTTTATGGTTGGTTGAAGGTCATGCATTTATTAAATCTGGCAATATTACAATTTACAAACGACTGCAGACGCCGTATTCCCCGCCTAAAACCTAACCCTAGTTATTTCATTTCGTTTTTCGTTGGTGGCTTTGTGGAATCTGTTCGTTTTGTGCTGTGCAAGGAAGGTGAGAAAAAACTAAGGTAATTGTAAGTTAATTATCATCAATTCGAAATTTGCATACTTTTTGTTATTCTTATTTTTAAAATATGCCTAAAATATCACGACACCGATACAGAATAGCTAAAGCTAGGTCTGATTTTTTAATAGAAACAAATGAACATGGGCCGAGTGTCTCTAGTTTAAGTTGTATCACCGAATCAAGCTCGGAGTCCCAACACTCCCAACTCAAAATATACAATTCAAACCGAGAATCAAACGATATTTTAATAAATAATGTATTGCATCATGATCCTTCGGAAATGCAAATATGTGTAACAAATTCTGCCTATGATTCTGATTCGGACTTGAATTCTAATTTTTCTGATAGTTCTCATCTAATTCAAAACATTTCAGAATTTGAAAACTCTAATTGATCTAATTTAGATTTTCATTTACAACATGAAGATACATTTTCTAAAACTGTTAGTCGTGAAAATGAATGTGAAAATGAACCTAAAAATTTAACTTTAAAACTTGCAGAATGGGCTACAAAGCATAAAATAACACATGTGGCGTTAAATGATATATTAAGTATTTTAAAACCTTATAATGAGTTTCTGCCAACAGACTCTAGAACATTATTAAATTATTAGAAATTACAAAAACTAGATCTATTTTATTTAACCTGTAAGATAGATAGAGGTATATTGCATAAATTAATTTAAATGGAATTTCTAAGTTTTAAAAACTTCTGAGGTACCGTATATGGAATGTTATACATAAAACGTATTTCAATTTCGAAAGAATTAGACGTCGTATTTTGTAACATGGTGAGAATAAAAATGTTACTTCACATTTTATTTGATACATCAGATTAGGATTTGTTGGAAAAGCTTTGAAACACTTTCAATGCGTTTTTAATACTTTAATGTATTTTTTTAACGTTGTCATTACAGAGTTTATAACTTGCAGATTTGGTTGATCCTATTATTAATTGCACCTGCTGCCCTTTACATCCATGCATCCAGGGAAGTTGTAAGTATTCATAATTGTAAACACTTTTCAGTTGATTATAACATGTTTTCTTTAGATGATTTATTAAAAGAAATAATACGAAAACAAAACATTAACCACCAGTTTTTGAAACAAATGTCGGATGACCTGCAAGATCTGAGATTGAAAATTGAAAATAGCAGTGAGGGAATATGTGGTAATGAAAAATTAGTATTTAACATATGTGACTTCCCAATAAATAAAGAAGAGGATGTGTGTCTATTAGAAGAATATTTATCTATTCAAGATAATTTCAACAACGCGGTAATATTGATTTCTACAAAGTAGATTTTTGGGTTTTCCACTAAACTTAAATTTGATGTTTTTTTCACACGCTGACACCACCGATTTATCAAATGATATATTTTATAATTTCAGGTACGGGAAGTCTCAAAATTAGGAGGGAAATTCCTTTATCAATTTATCCAAAGAGCTTTATCTTCATTTATCAGTAATGAAATGGCGTCGAAATATTCATGGTTAGGAAAAAAATTAAAGAACCCATTTCAGAATCTAAAATTAGCCAAATTATTAATACGTAAGTGATACTTTATTCAACCCTACATACCGATTGGTGTAATTCCGGCGGGTACATGGGCCTTGTTAACAAACGAGTCATGTGTAGGGCGAAAGTACGCCTCTATTGCATACCCATGTATCCGATGTAAGTACACCAACCTGTATATGTTTAATACAAATTTTCATTTTCTATCATTAATCTGTTTATACCTTTAAAGCACTAAGGAGAAATATTAATAAACGGCAAATTGAATGTGCATAACTTTCTTTTAAGAGTAGATATAACACAAAATTAATTTACATACATGTATCATAAATGTAGTCATTTAGTAAAAAACAAAATTAACAAAAAATAGTTTTAAACGAAGTTACAAACTACCGTCATACAAGTCGCAGCAGTCAGCAATTAAAGATTATCTATTTAAAAATCGCGTACAATTTTGTAACTAAAAACGATCAAATGTATGAAAATTACATAAAGCATAAATGTTTTTTTAGAAACTACTTTGAGACATTTGGAAATTTCAATTTTGTTCCTTTTCCAAGGAACGTTTCCTTGCCCACAACACTAATGATATTAATTTTATTTGGAAGAATTTTGCACAAATAATAATTTTTTCTTAATTTTACAATTGTCCATTATGTTATGTCTAAAATCTTTCATAAAATTGAACTGAAAAAGTCAAAATTCATAAAAAAAATGTCTTCAATCTCAAAAAGTGAATTGAAATGTATTCAAAATATGCCCTGAAAATCGAAAAGCTCTCCGCATAAAGTAGTAGTAGTTGGAGGAGGCTGGCGGCTGGCAAGTAGGCCACAGACGGGCCATTTTTGGCGACTCTACCATCCCCTCAACTATTCACTCCTGCTCCCTCTTCAAAAGTAAAGTATGACTTTGATGCCAAGTTTCGAATTGTGGTATTTTCCTCTATATAACTCCACTATTGCGGTAGTATTAGCTGTATTTTTTTGCAGTTATATAAATTCTTACATGAAAAATAAAGCAATCATTTAACTATTATACTCCACTATTGGTATTAAATACAAATAGAATTGTTACTCAAAAAGCATTATTAATTAAGAATCAAATTCAAGGTGTTAAATTTTAGAATAAATTTATACGATAACATCTGTCAAATGTCGCTGTGTCCGTTTGTGTTATCACCTATAAGTAAACAAATGTGTTTCAAATATCATGTGACTAAAAAGTTCCTGAAGTTTTCTCGTTTCAAACTCTTTCTGATCGTTCTCTCCATGTAACCTAACTCGACCTTGCGGGCATACTGATTCCATACTGTCCCATTCACTCCACATTTTATAGTATATTGTCATATTTTTAATTTTTTTTTCTATTAGAGTCGGCCCAGATAACGCACCCAAATAATACCATTAAAGAGGTTGAAGATTCCATTAAAAAAATGGCTTCTGGCGTGCCAAGGAAAGGAGTGATGGTGGGAAAAAAAGTAACTTATTTTTTTTTAATTATATTTTTATCTGCAATGTATTTATAAAAATGCGCTACAGAAATCTGTATAATCAACTATATATAGCTGATTATCAATTCTTCATCAGAGATGCCTTCTAATTTAACTTCATTAAAGGAAATAATTTGTTTTTGTGTAAAATAAAATTGTCTTAATAGAGCGCATCATGATGTTATGCATGCACAATAACTTCACAACACTTTATTAGCAATACCGAATCTGGTATCCAACATTGCAATTTTAGAAAATATTTTATTTTTTTTAATCTTGGTCGAGCATACCATTGTGCCAAATATTTGTACGTACTGTATGTGTGTGTATTAATTACACAACGGGTATAACCAACCAGACACGATGGATTTTTTCCTATAATGAGGCATTAAAAAGGACTCTGCAGTCTAATAATCATGTTAATTCACTTAACAGATTACCATATTATTTTTAACTAGTATTTCTTTGTTCAAAACTTAAGCGCTGTGTTTTATACAAAGTTTAATATAGGTAGAGAATAATATAATACAGTGAAACTTCTCTTCACAGAATCCAACGAGAAACTGTAGTCCAAGTCCAACTATTTAATATATTACTTTTCTATTTATTTTTTTGTTTGATTTACCTTATAAACTTATTCCCAATATATGTTTGCAGTGAACCAATAAACAGGTATAAAAAGTGATAGAGGAATCAGATATGTCAAATCGGAAGGACATTTTGCCTGTTAAGATTGTTTTCAGTATATTGATGTTATATAAAGCCCCATTCATAAAATTTGAATGTACAGGAATGATGTCTAAATGTCTAGTGGGCGCTCGTCATTTTTCTAATGAATACCTTGGGCTATATATGGTACAGTAAATAAAAATTAGTGATGTAAATTAGCTAGCCAATTCTTGTAGCTGGTTAAAATTGAGAAAAAAAGAGCTAAATTAAATTAGATGGGAATATGTTCCACTGAACCCATCTTGATCTGCTCTTTCAAGTGACACCAAATACAAAATTCTGCATCCAGTTGATGTCCAAAACAAGAAATCGTGACAGGAATCTACTGGACATAATATGGGCTATATTTTAACAACAGTAACAGCTGGTATAATTTAGGTTACGCCATATTGGAACATGAGACCCAAGCCAATACTTTAAGGCATGACTACCAAGACTAAATGGAGAAGCTTTGCAGAACAAAAATTTATTTTGATTGAAATTTGTGGAAAAAAAGTTGCAAATCCAAAGTTATTTTTTTCCACATTTAGGCGGTACACAGCTCTCGATAGAACACCTTTTTATTATCAATGTCGATATATTTTCCACCTGATCCTGAAAAAAAAAAGTTTTGCAAACGTTTTACAAATTGTCCAATAAATAATTTGAGAGGAGGTGGCATCCTATTTGTGCAACTTTTTTTTCCAAAGTTTAATTGCAGTTTTTCTTTACTGCAAAACTTTTTTATTTTTTTTTGATAGTTATATGTTAAACCTTGATGTATCAATTGGGTCACATGCTCCTATAGTAAGATATGACAAACTAAATTTGACCAGCCACCACTGTTAAAATATAGTCGATATATCATGTCCAGTAGATTCCTCTGGGCTATGGACATGTTCTGGACGTCCATTGGATGCAGAATTTTGTGTCATCTGGACATCCATATTATGTCCAGTAGAGTTCTCTATGGACATGTTATGGATGTCCATTGGATGCAGATTTTTGTGGCTTCTGGACATCCACTGGACGTCCATACAATGTCCAGTACATTCCTCTATGGACATGTTAAGGACATCCATTGGATGCAGATTTTTGTGACATCTGGACATCCATTGGATGTCCAATGAACATCCTTTGGACAAAAACTGTACTTCCATTGGACGTCCAGTAAATTTATTGCGGATGTCCAGTGAATGTCCATTGGACGTACTTGTGCTGTCTGGGAATATCCGGCAGAATATCCATAGTCGATCAGTTGCAGACATCCATAGGACTTCCATAATTTGGATCTTTACAGGATATTAACATCCTGTCAGGATATTAATGGTTTAACCATTATGGACATCCATAGGATATGAATACTTTGGACTAATATCCTAGCAGGATATCCATAGTCGATCAGTTGCAGAGATCCATAGGATTTCCATAATTTGGATCTCTTCAGGATATAAACATCCCGTTAGGTTGTCCTTGCGATGACCTGGGGATAATTTTGTGGGATAATCCAAAAACAGGATCACCGGGACTAAAAGAGGATATCCTGGGGAGATCTTGTGCTGTCTGGGAGTGGCTGTTGTAAAGAATGACCATAATTTTAAACAATATAGGCAATTTAATAGATACATTTTTACTTTAAATGTATTGTACAAATAAAATATATTTAACAACAGCTTCTACAGGGTGCTTATGAACTTGTGGTAATTATTTTTTTGAGGATAAGTATATCTTGATATAAAAAATCGTACAGTGCATAAAAAAAACTTTAAAAATTTGAAAATAATTACTGACCTTTCTTAACAAAAAAGGGCGAACATGTTGATAACTGCTGGAACAAGTTTGAATGACCAAATCCACTGCCTACTAAGTACACTCTGTAGTCTTTTTCTGTTCTGTGCTCTGTAGTAGGCTGTGCCAAGTCCCAACACTGAGAGTATAAAAACAACACTCTCAGTCCCAACATCATCACATTTCACAATCACTGTTGAATGTTGCCACATCCTTCGTCAACACACAAAAAGAGAATCTTGCTGTAGAACATGAATGAACTCTTTGTACATGAAAACTTGTACAGTTGATTTCCCGCAGGGTGCTCCATACAATCCGTTTAGACGTATATGTAATCAGTAATCACTCATGCTTAAAGTTGGTTTGTTGCCTCTACCAAGAAGAGTTGTCTCTGCCTTTACCAAATTTAAAAAGTTCTTCTCAGCATTTAAATTACACAAAAGGGCTTTTCGGGTACAGAAAAGTTTTAACCAGTAGTTACCTCTGGATGATCATTGGTTTAGTTCAAAATCAAAATTAACTTCAACCAATGACAATCGAGAGGTTATGACCACTGGTTTATAATTCTCCGCTTCAGAAAAGCCTTAAAAGCTTCCATCACGTCCTCAACGGAGCCATAACTCAAAAATATCGCCTGCTCGTTGTAGGGGTAGAAATCATACATGCGGCATTTGGTGCATATCTATTTGGAAAACGTTCCACGTACAGCAGCAGTCACACGAATTTGGACATATATTTACGGTAAATTAATTAACATCGACTAGTTCATTACTGCAATACTAATGCAAAAATAATATAACTGAAACCGAATGAAGAATATAAACAAGCACTCTTTTGAGTTACAACTCTACTACAGAATTTTGATTTACCACGTTACGGCCCAAGATTTATAAATTCTTGGTTACGATCGGTGACAATTGCTGGTAACCGATTGTCGTTCGAAAGAGGATATTGGTATGCTGATTGGTATAGACAAAAATGTTGACGTATCACGATGTCCGTAACGGACCGCATATAAGCATTCCTTACAGTCATACGGAAATGGCAGTATTTCTAGCAATTTCATTGGCCGTTTCAAGGCCACGGCATGGCGTACTCATCAGATATCATTTCTAAAGGGGAATTCGGCACCGTGAAAATAAACAAACTATAATAAAGGGCAAGGAAAAAATGTAATCTTCATATAAATTTTACTAACGAACTAAAAAAATACTTATCTAAAAAAAAAAAAATTTATAAGTTTTTGATTCGAACCCTGGACCTACCGCGTGCTAGGCGAGTATCTTCTCTATCGCCTAACGAGTTCCTTGCTGACAAACAATTCCAAAAGGATTTAATACACTTTGACATGTCATGTAACTGCACATGCCCTACGGCTATCTTGAAACGGCCAATGAAATTGCTAGAAATACTGCCATTTCCGTATGACTGTAAGGAATGCTTATATGCTAACGGGCCTTAGACATGTCAGAATTGTTAATTTTATTTGTTCTGTGATGCTATTATAGTTGCAGACAATGAGGATTACCGTTTTTAGGCTCACCAGTTGGAGCCACTGATGAGTAAGGTTGTTGCCAAAAGTTATTGTTAGGTGTGGAACAAGTTTATAGAGTTTTATTATAATTATTTTGTACACCAGCAAATAAAAAACTTGTTAATTATGCCTCAGTGTTGTGCAGTTCCATTTTATTCGGAAACAAAAGGCGAACATATGTTTCCGAGAGACAAAACTCGCCTAAAATAGTGGTTGGTAGTGATTCGCTGGGTAACTTTACTCCTTCGAAACATTCGCGTGTTTGTAAGAAACATTTTAATCTTGACGATTATGCGTTACCAAAGGACCCCACTACAGTAAATCGTGAGTAATAATCAAACACATTCGTTGTTTTGATTATGCTCATGATTGATATAACCTAACTTTAATGACATAAGACACCTCTGATGGGTACAATAATTTCCCTACTGAGCCAGTGAATTACTACTTTCCCCTTCTGTCATCATTGTGTTAAATGTTTTTTTAGCTAATTTTTATAAAAATCTCTCGTTAAAAAGCAATAATAAATATTAACGCTTAGACATGCGTTTAGTAACAATAACCTTACCCTACACTAGCGCCTCTCGTGGTGAATTCAAGCCCGGTAGCACTCATTCTTGGTATGACTTATTCTAGTCTAGTGTAGAGGTGGTACTGAACTGGTAATTTTACGGAACAGGTGAGAACAGTTCATTTTTGGGAACCGTTCTTAATACCTGTTACAGTTCAGGGCGTTCAGACAGATTACATGCAGCGCAAACGCTTAAGCTCTCCCACTCATCTCGTCATTCCCGTCGTTCAGTGCTCAATCGAGTCACTTCTCTTTGTCGGTCTCATATTTTTTTGTTACTTTTCAGAATTTTATTTTATTTATTTAGTATTCCTAACTTTTTAAATGGATACATACTTATAATTTTATTAATTTGGTTCTATTATGTTGTGTTAATTTTCTTCAATAATAATATCTGATTTATTAGTTTGTTTTCTTTGACAAAAAACATGATACCTACACATGATAATATAAATATAAACCAAAATTACCAAATATTTTGAAATTTTATAACAATTCAATATAAAAAGCAATTAAAAATCCACAATTATAATTTAATTAACCTAAATACATTTAAAAAGATACGGGCATATTATTTTTAGTTGCAAATCTTTTGCAATTTGAGAAGTTCGATGAAAACGACCCTACTCATCACCTAATACAACCTACAAAGTACTACATTCGTATTTCCAAGAATTGAGAACGCCGAATCCACGGAGAACCGGGAATGACTAGAGAACTGCTTGACTTGAGTGAACTGAGAGCCGAGTTTGTTTATTTCTTACCGTACCGTCGCGTGTGAATCGTAACAGGTATATTTTATTTTCGAGAACAGGTTCACTGAACGGTCAGCTGAGAACGCGTTCTTAAGAACGGTTCGGTTCTTTTTGTACCAACCCTAGTCTAGTGGATTGTGTTCAACAACTGTTGGCAACACTGAGTGCTTATCATTTTTATGGTGCGTCATTCGTGGCGTGGTAATTATTCTTTCACAACTATTCTATTACGGTTGTGTTGTTGCTTGCTGAAATACTACTGCACTGTCTCTGCTAATACATAACAGAGACATCTGTACATAACATCTATCTGATTCTGGAGGCCATCTTTGTTTATTAATTTGTAAGTATTAAAATCTTAAATTATTTTATCAATCCTCAAGACATTTGTTTTATTATTTAATTAAATTAATTAACTAATATTCGTTTTTTAAACATTTGGTTAATATTCATTGAAATTTTGTAGTATTTACCACTTTTCTGGTGATTAATTGTTTCGTTTGTTTTTAATTGTAGAGTGATATATACTTAATATAACACAATGGCCGATGCCGATGATCTTCTAGATTATGAAGATGAGGAAAATCCAGAACAAACTGCGACCGAAACTTCCGGAACAGAGGTTCAAAAAAAAGGTGTGAAGGGTACCTATGTGTCAATTCATAGTTCTGGATTTAGAGATTTTCTGTTAAAACCAGAAATTTTAAGGGCCATTGTAGATTGTGGCTTTGAACATCCTTCAGAAGGTACGGTGTATAATACTTATGTTTATATATGTATATAGGTTGGAAAGTAGTAGTTCGTGGTATTGCTGTAATTTAAAAGTGAGACTAGAGATGTAATGTAAACGTGATAGGAAGGTCGAGTTCAAGGTTTGTAGAGGAAAGGTTACCCATTCTCATCTTTTGGAGGTATTCGGAGTGGGAAATGTGAAGGACGGTTGCTGACAGGTAGTTTCTTGTTTCACATATTTGTAATGTATGTTACTATTTCATGCATCGTGAACTGAAAAGAGTAGTATTTCGGTCATTCCTATTGTCTACTAGTATTTATTCTAAATACCAGTTCATTGATTGGGAAATCCCGCTATTGACATCTATAAAATAAAATGGTAATTATTTAGAATACGATAAGATGCTTAAATTTTCCTGAAAATTTTTCTACCCCACCAAAATAAGGTGCACACGAATATGAAGTTTTTTTTCGCCGGAGACAAGCCGTTATGGAGAAAAAAAAATAAATTTTTTGCACTTTCACACATCTGTCACTTTTTTACACTGGATATATCTAACGATTTGTATTATTTCCCTCACCCCAATAACACTCTGAACGGTTTGGAGTATAGTATACGTCATTTTTTTATAATAAGAACAATTTTTTTCCTTATAAAAAGCTTTGTATTTGGGATAACGCTATTACATCATAAAAATGCAACTAAAATGTATGTGAAATTAGCGACGCGTAGATTAGATAGTGTCTAAAGTGCCCCTGTGAGGTACCACAAACCAATTATACCGATACACTACACATCATCAAATGTTCATTGCACATTGTCATATCCTGTGCAAACATTCCTACTACCCTTAAATAAGTTAATAAGATTGCATTCTTCAATAACATTAAGGATTATTCCTTGCCCTAAAAATTTTGGGTGGAAAATGTGATTTAAATAGGGTGCTTTTTACATACGATTATGGTTACAATAAAAGGGGTTGGTTTAGCGAATAATTTTAATATGACAAAAGGATGGTTTCATTATAAGGGGTTATTGTAACCATAATCCAATGTAAAAGGCACCCTATTTAAAACTTACCCTTTTCCACCCAAAATTTATAGGGCAAGGAATAATTCTTAATGTTATTGAAGAATGCAATCTTATTAATTTATTTAAGGGTAGTTAGGGATGTTCCTACAAGATATGACAATGTGCAATGAGCATATGATGTGTAGATTTGTGCAATAATACAACCTAACCTAACCTAATACCTGTTCCTCTCCTTTCCTGGCAAAGATAATTGCTTATACCTTCTCCTTGGTCCTTGCTGAACAATAACATATTTAAAGATATAATCCATTTCTTTAATTACTTTATCGACTACATGAGCAACTTACCCTAAATAAATATAGTTTAAAAAAACTAAAAAACACGCTTTTAAAGCACATCAAACTAAAAAAGTGAAAAATAATTATTAATATAAACTGAAAATAATAATGAACGAAAAATACTAGTATTATTGTGAAAAAAGCGTGGGGTGCTTTGTGCAATATTTTTCGTATATCGAAAGCACCCCACGCTTTTTTCACAATAATACTAGTATTTTTCGTTCATTATTATTTTCAGTTTATATTAATAATTATTTTTCACTTTTTAGTTTGATGTGCTTTAAAAGCGTGTTTTTTAGTTTTTTTAAACTATATTTATTTTTAACTTTTAGTTTGATGTGCTATGAAAGCGTGTTTTTTAGTTGTTTTAAACTATATTTATATTGCTTATTGATGCTGATATTATAACATATTACGATCCAACAGATATTTCTGAAAAAAAAAAAAATTTTTTTATTTCAGCCGTGAGGTTCGAACTCACGCCGGAGGAGTCTGTCGTTTCGCGTCGACTGCCTTAACCCACTCGACCACCGGGCTAATTAACAATTATGGAATCTACTGACATATTAAGCCTTTGCTTTCACGCAGGGATACGTGAGGAAAGGATTGGCGATCCTGAACAGGATAATGATATAAACTTATCAAATTATTGTATTGTTACCGGTTCTTAATAAGTGTACAAAGTTTCAATTAAATCTGTCCGTTTAAAGTGGGTTAAAATCGAGTCCAAAGAGTCGGTTACAAACAAACATACAAACAAACAAGCAAACATACAAGTGAAGCTAATAAAAGCGTGTTAAAATGATCCGATCTGGTTCTAAGCTGAACGCTAGTTATACAATGTAGTATCTTTAGACACAACAGAATAGAATCGCACCTAACTTCGTGACTATGAATGATTTTACAGCATTTTTCATGCATTTTCGTATTTAAAACATGGTTTTTAATGTGTAAAACATTATATTTCTGTACAAGATAAAAGTAACATCGTCTTCTAAGCATTAAAATAGTACAATTAGTAACAGGAAGTGTTAAATATATCACAATAAAAAGTGACAGATGTGAGTGAAAACGAAATTTTTTTTTTATTTTTTTCTCATGAACGGCTTGTCTCCGGCGAAAAAAAAACTTCATATTCGTGTTCAGCGCACCTTATTTTGGGGGGGGGGGTAGAAAAATTTTCAGGAAAAAAAAGCATCTTATCGTATTCTAAATAATTACCAAATGTGAAGGACGGTTGCTGACAGGTAGTTTCTTGTTTCACATATTTGTAATGTATGTTACTATTTCATGCATCGTGAACTGAAAAGAGTAGTATTTCGGTCATTCCTATTGTCTACTAGTATTTATTCTAAATACCAGTTCATTGATTGAGAAATCCCGCTATTGACATCTATAAAATAAAATAATCACTTGTAAAGCATTTAATTTATTTCATACATGGGGTTATAAATAATTATGTAATTATTCAGTACTCGATAAGATGCTTCAATTTTCCTGAACATTTTTCTACCCATAATGAGGTACGATGAACACGAGTGTGGCTTTTTCGTTGGGAGACAATCCATTATGGGAATTTTTTTTTGTAATTTTACACCCGTCATTTTTTACACTGGACATACCTAACATTTCTTATTAATTTTACTATTTTATTTACTTACAATTTTAATGATTGAAAGGTAATGTTACTATTATCTAGTAAAGAAGTACAACATTTGATCAATCAAAAACCATGTTTTAAATATGAAAATGCCGTAACATGACAAATACCATATCATAGAGAAGTTAGTTGTGAATGGTGTTTAAAGATACGGCATTTAATGTAAACCTACCCTAAATGCCATATCTTTAGACACAGTTATACACCGCTCATTAAAGAACTAATAACCTAAGATTATTATTACATGTTATTGTGTAATAATAACAACCTAACCTAACCCAAATAACTGTACCATTTCCTCTTATTTGGGCGAGGTTAGGTTATTGTGTAATAATAATAACCTAACCTCATCCAAATAACATTACCATTTCCTCTCCTTTTCTGGCATGGATTATTGCTCGAACCTTCTCGTTAGTCCTTGCTGAACCATAATGTATTTAAAGAATTAAATAAATTTTACATCGCCTGTCATGACGAAACTTAAAATTTAGCAGGAAATTATATGAGCTGCACTTTAGATACAATCTGAAACGCGATGCTAACTCCACATTGTGAAAATATCGTCGCGTTTTAGATATTGTGTTGAATTTTTATAATGTAGTGGCGCTATCCCAAATAAAGCGTAGCTTTTCTGGGGATAAAACGGATCTTTTTATAAAAAATGACGTATAGTGTCTTCCTAACTGTCCAGCGAGCATTATCAAGGGAAAAAAGAACGCAAATTGTTAGGCATCTCCATTGTAAAAAATGACAGGTGTGAAATTAGAAAAAAAAAATTTCCCCATAATGGATTGTGTCTTGCAAAAAACAACACATATTCGTGTTCAGCGTACCTCATTATGGGGGAAAATTTCATTTCAGCATCATACTGAGTACTGAATAATTGCCAATAATTACTTCACTTTTGTGATAAAAAAAAATTAAAGCCAGGTTTGATCGTCAGCCAGTGACTTCATATTATATATTAGGTAACGTTTTCTCTACAAAACTTGTGCCTATTGCATCAGTAGACTTTGCTAAGCCATATTACTTACATTAATATTGGGATTTTGCAGTCGTGAGAAATAGGTATTTATTTTTGGTTTATGATAAATATTTAAAAACCTGTATTTAAAATAGTTTTAGAACTTTGCTACTATTCTAACAACTCTATCAATATAAAATTTTAGTTGCTAATTTTTGTTATAATTAAAATTTGTGATCTATCAATGAAAAGTAGATTGATATTTTCATTGTCATAATGTGTTCACAAATTTTAATGACCACAAATTACCAACTAAACATTTGTATTATAGTTCTTAGAACAATAGCAAAGCCTTAAAACCATTTTAAATATCTTACTCTCTTCATTTTATTAAATATTTATAAGAAACTAAAAATAGTTACCTACTTCCGGTCACTGTGAAATCCCAACCTTAAGTAAACATACCGCAGCTAGAAATGCTACACAATTGACAAAAAAAATTACATTCTTTTTGAGACTTTTTTTGAACCTTGGTGTTTGTCATTCCAAATAATTAGTTAAATATTTGGTTAAATAGGTTTAAAAAGTTATGCTATGCTATATGCATGTAAAATAAATAGAAGGAAATAAAAAATCATAATTATTCAATAGGTACTCAAGTAGACCAACAAACAATACCCTAACCTATTTAACTTATAGTACCAACTTGCTCACTTTTAATCTTCTCTCCACTTAACAAGACTTACATGTGAGTTTATAAGTAACTTAATTCCTATACTAAAACCTGTAGCTTTCCAGTTTGTATACAGTGTGTCTCACCTCTCGACTACACACCCTTATATCTTCCTTATTTCTTTTTTTCAAATCAACTTCAAATTTTTGTCAGTTATGCAATCAACAAAATTGATATATATTTTTGCCTACAAAAAATTTACTTCGCCGATCATGGCCTACTGAGAACGATTAAAAAAATATGAAAATTAAAAAAAAAACAGTAGGCTCTGTTTAATCGAAAAATTTCATTAAGAAAAAAATGTTCAGAATTGCAAACTTAGCTTATATACAAATTTTTGGGAAAAAAATGTATATAAAATACTATGCACCAGTATTCGGCAAGCATTCTAAGAAATTACTCTCCAAAAACTGAGAAAAGTTATTAAACGTGAAAAAGCGGCTTGATAAATGTATTATGTTGGATGGTGGTTTAAAGGAGGCTAATTAAGTTTCTGTTGAATTTTGTTAATTTTTTGATGCTAGTAATATTAGTGTATTTGTAAAAACCACTAATTGATATTTTAACTACTTGAACAAATTAAATAGGTACTAAAATATTTTTTCCCAAAAATTTGTATAGGGGTTAAGTTTGCAATTCTGAACATTTTTTCTTAATGAACTTTTTCGATTAAATAAAGCCTACTATGTTTAATGTTTTTTTTTAATTTCCATATTTTTTAACTATTCCCATGATCGACAAAGTAAAATTTTTGTAGGCAAAAAATATTCAATTTTGTTGATAGCATGACTGAAGTTGATCTGAAAAAAAAATGATAAAGATATGAGGGTGTGTAGGTGAAAGGTAGGATATACTGTATATATCGTATGGAAAGTTATTGTGCACCCCGGTCCGAGTAAAGGATGGAAAATGAGATAGATATATGGTCAACCTAGTGGGTAGTGCTCATGGACTTTTGCATAACAGCGTTGTGTGATTTCGTCAGTAAGTCGTAAGAGAGAAGTGTAAATTAAATTTTACTACCACAGCTAATATGTTAGGTTAGGTTTGATGTGAGTGGATCTTAGTAGACCCTCCACTGCGGCCATCAGCAGGCCTATTGTGGCTCAGCTAATATGTTGCATTGTATATCTGTTTCATTTTCCATCCTTTACTCGAACCCCCACGTACATTAGCTTCCATATGGTATATACTCGTATATATAAAACCATGAACGGGCGAACATGGCTATTTGTATGCGCAATGTAGGTTATACATATAAATGAAGGAACCTACATTAGCCTTGCATTAATTCATATAATTACGCTTCTGACCGGTAGGTGGCTCATTTATGATGTGCTGTAATATTGAACAACGCACACTGCTTAGCGACTGTGGATGTCCCCCTCCGCTGTCAACAGTCAAACGTAAATTGCTCATGCCAATAACCATATTCACCCCTTCATGATTTTATCTGTATATACATATACAGGGTGTTCGTTTTCAGTCTACCCCCTAGACATATCTCCGGACTGCATTAGAATAATGTTTTGAAATTTTGGTGGAATGGGTTTTCGGAAAAGACCTGCCAAAATTTTCGAGTTTTTATCACTTCTGGTTATACCGGAAGTTGACATCAACTTTATTATTTTAGATAGTATCCTCTCTTTTTTCTTGCATTTTTAGATTCCTCATCAAAATTAAGAGTAAGTTTGATAATACAACCCCACCTTGATTTTCAACTGTTTTTGAGTTATACCTACTTTGTTGTTTGGATCTTTGCGCGTATGTCACAATTACAAGCTGTATGAAGTAAGTAAATAGAAGGTTAACTTAATTTTTGAGCAGAGGCGTATACTAGAGAACAATATTTTTTTATATACTGCAACACTGAGATAGAGCTTACCCGAAATTTCACATGCCGCCATTGAGTACTTGTCAATGTTCAAAGGTCATTTTCATGTTATGTGATTTGATTCATACAGTTACTAATATAATGTCAAACATATAATTGCAAAAATATTACGTCGCTGCTGAATCAAGTTACAAACAAACTGGTCAATGAAGCTGAGACATAGGGTTATAATCGTGTCTTTGTTCCACCAATTAATCAGATCAAATCAAATCAAAATATACTTTATTGTCCGGAAGAAACAATTTCTCATTGACAAAGTAAAAAAGAGCAAAATTATATGAACAAAATAAAACAAACAAAAAGCAGAAAAACATAAATATAAACATAGATGTAAACATAGAGATGTAACAAACAGAATATATGTCAAACAATGCAATAAAAAACAATTTAAAATAAAGAAATAAAATGTTAAATTATATTACATTAAAACGTATCATTATAGTGGGGTACCCGCGGACCCCTCACTGCGGCCATCAGCAGGCCTATTTTGGCGTATCGTTGTAGTGCTCTTCTGAATTATGTTTGACAATTAGCGAACTTTTAACTGCCTTTTTGAATTGGCTATTTGAAACAATGTCTTTAAGATTGTTAGGAAGATGATTATGCATCTTATAACCATTGTAAATAGTCTTTGATTAGAGTGGATTTCGGAATTGGTAATGGAAGGAGTTTATTTTCACGAGTGACATAAGATGATGAAGTATTATTAAGACCACTTCTGTGTTTGTAAATTAAACATACTGTTTCCAGAATGTAAATGGAAATTACTTTCAGAATTCTATGAGCCAAGAAAAGTGGTTTGCAAGAATCATGAATTCTAGCTCTACACATCAAATCAAATCAAAATAGACTTTATTGTCCAGAAGAAATAATTTCTCATTGACAAAGTAAAAAGAGCAAAAGTATATGAACAAAATAAAACAAACAAAAACCAGAAAACATAGATATATAACAAACAGGAATATATGTCAAACAAGGCAATAAAAAAAACACAATTTAAAATAAGCAAATAAAATATGAAATTATATTACATTAAAACATATCGTTGTAGTACGCTTCTAAATTATAATAAGGTTTGACAATTAGAAAACTTTTAACTGCCTTTCTGATTTTGCTATTTGAAACAATGTCTTTAAGATTGTTAGGAAGATGATTACACATCTTGTAATCGTTGTAAATAATTGAGTCCTTGACTAGAGTGCATTTTGGTAAAGTAAGATTTTTATTTTGACGACTGACATAAGGTGATGAAGTATTATTAAGATCACTTCTGTGTTTGTGAATTAAACATACTGTTTCCAGAATGTAAATGGAAGTTACTGTCAGAATTCCATGGGCCAAGAAAAGTGGTTTGCAAGAATCACGAATTCTATCTCTACACAAGTATCAAACACCACGCTTTATTAACATATCGGCCAGATGTCTTAGCCGGCCTAGATATACATATCTCTATATTTGCTTATCCTATAAATGCATTGCCGCGGACGCAGGTCGTAATAAATTTAATACACACGTTAACATCCAAACAACAAAGTATATTACAATTTTTTAAAAATTTTATGCGTTTGCAGCATCTTCTTTCAAAACTAATTGATAATAATTAATAATTTTTTGACATCTTAATGTTTTAGTAAGCTATTAAACCATCAGAAACATTTTTTGAAAAAAAATTAAAAATGAAATTGAAAACATGTCTAAATTTAAAATCTAAAAAACTTAATTTTTTTTAAATAGCACCACACATTTTTTGTAACCCTTACATTAATCACTTAACCATTAGTAAAAAAGTATAAGGCACTGCCGCTAAAATTGATATCTGATAAAATAATTGATAAAATGAAAAAGAAAAAGATTTAATACAAATTTTTTATTATTTATAATTGTTATTATTTAACATTGTAACACATAAAACTAAACAATAACAAAAAATTGATTACTGAAATTGTTGTCCATTTACTTCCAAACAAACAGAACAGTAGGCTGATGTTGTGCAAAACGCATTACGTTTCTATGGATATGTGTATTCAAATTCCACAAACTTCATGCGCCGCTCGCTACTGTTCGAGACAAGTTGGTTCCAGAGAACCACGTAGTGTTGCTGGCAACATTCCCCCATCATCATTTTAGTTTGTTTTATTATTTTTTTCGTCCTTTATTTACCTTCTAGGTACATCACAGGCAGCGCCGGCCCTGGGGTAGAGCGAGAAGAGCCGTCGCTCTAGGCGCCAGATGGCAAGGGGCGCCAAAAAAGCCAAACGCGAAAAATAATTTAATTTTAATCTAGATCGATATAACGAAATATAATATTATGTGTTCTTTTAATTATGTTATTGAAATACGCAGATTTTATTATATAGTGACTGATTGAAATTAACACCAAATAATAATTTATTTATATAGCAGTAAAATCTTTCTGAGTGTTAAAGAAGCAGAAGTAGACTAATTAGAGCTACTTAATTTAATTTAAATTCAATAAGTGTTGATATTTGCAATAAAAGTTGAGTTTTGAAAATTTTGGAATTATTATTTATTTAACATAAAACCGAAGTAGAATTAACGTGAAGTGAAAGCGTCGACCAAAGGGCGCCGAAAAACAATCTCGCTCTACCCTGATCAAAGGCTAGGACCGGCGCTGACCACAGGTTATGTTGCAAATATTGTGAGTGTTGCTTGTGAAGTTGGGAAATTTTAACTTCACTAATCAACAGGAGAATATAGAATTTCATTGGATAAGAAATCACGTGACTGTGTTACCAGCAACACTACGTCGTTCTCTGAAAGCCGGCTTCAGCTATCGTTGAGAGCGCTGGCCTTACGTGACGAGTAGTTGTTTCCAGATAGTTTTGCTGGTT
>JANEYF010002698.1:72500-130000 GCA_029963845.1 Rhamnusium bicolor
CGTGGAAAACTACGTCAGTATTAGATTCAAATTTAGCGTTAAAATGATCTAGTGCATTTTCTAGATTTCTAGTAACTTTCCCTGTGCAAGTGTGACTTTCATTCACTCCTCCTTTCAAGAACAAAGTATAGTATGTCTGTCTGTGTGTAGCTGGATTTAAACAACATAACAATCTTGTTTTTTATTACAGATACAATAGAACACATTACAACAAGATGCAGAGGAAGATAGTGCCCCACAGCCGCTCTTATCTCCTACGCCATTAAGTAAAAAAAGAAAATTAGTGCCTGACTCCAGTTCTGGATCTTTATCGTCTTTTGTTGTACGTACGACCAAGTCTAATAAAGAAGAAATAGATTGCTAGAGCTTTTTATGTGACAAACAGTAGTTTCATGTGTATTGAACAACCTGAAGTAAAAATGGCAATAACGCTTTTACGACCTGGATATGTACCACCATCTCGACATGATGTGTCCAACAGACTGCTTGATGAAGTGTATAATGAGGAAAAAAGTAAATGTTTTAAAGATTTATCAGGAAGTTCAGTTTGTCTGTCATTGGATGGATGGTCCAACATACACAATGAACCAATAATATGTGCAACTGTAACTACGGTCTTCCTTTGTAGTAGACACGATAGACACATCTGGAAATCCACATACATCTGTATATTTAACAGAACTTGCAACAAACTTAATTAAAACTCTAAACACTGACTATACCTTTACAGTAAACAGTTTTGTGACGGATAATGCTGCCAATATGAATGCTATGAGAAACCAAATTAAAGAGAACAGAACTAAATGTTATTACTTACGGTTGTGCTCCACACATTTTAAACTTGTTATGTAAGGATTTGGAAATTAGTGAAATTAATGAACACGTTACGTTCATTGTGAAATACTTCCGAAACAATCATTTTGCCTCTGCCACATATGCAAAAGGAGGAAAAAAACTTACTTTACCTTCTGACGTAAGATGGAACTCACTTGCAGACTGCTTAGACGGTTTCGTTAAATCATGGCCCACACTTTTTAAAATTAGCGAGGAACATAAAAATGAAATTGATAGCATAGTAAGACAGAAAATATCAAAAATTTATTTAAAAAGAACTGCTGAAGATTATGTATCACTACTAAAACCTATATCTGTTGCACTTGATAGGCTTCAAAGAAACGATGCAATTTTATCAGACATAGAACAATTTAAAATTCTTGAGTCACATTTTGATGAAATTAACTTAAGACAAATGCAAACATTTAGATACCGATACGGTCAGTGTATCACCTCATACCATTTGCTAGCCTTCATTCTAGACCCTACGAAAACAAAGCATAAATTAACAGAAAGCGAAAAGAATCGTGCCTTAGAAGCCGCTAATGAATTATATTCCGAAAGTGGTTTACTACATGATTATTAAATTTCTGGCAAAATCTGAGCCTTTTGCCGATACTATGTTTCACGAAGAAATTCTTAAAAACACAAAACCCTTGGACTGGTGGAAATCCCAAAGAAATTGATATTATTGACATTATTCCTGATTATCAAGCAACTATTTTCTGCTGCAGCTACGTTCAGCCAGGATATAACAACTGGAAACACTTGACTGAAATGTTAAAAATTCATGAGAATAGCACCTCTCATAAGAAATTTTACCTTACATGGATTGATGCTGAAATACGATTAAAAACAGGAAAAACAATAGATTGCCAAGAACAACATTTGATTACAAAAGAAACTACAAGATGGAATAATGTTTTGTCTAGATTGATGCATATTACACTTTATTTAACTGAAAACAATATGGCGTTCAGAGGCACTTCAGACAAACTATATACGCCGCATAATGGAAAGTTCTTAGGTTTAGTACAACTACTAGCTAAATTTGATCCAGTTATGCAGGAGCACTTGCAATTAGCTATGGAAGGGGTGATATTTCAGACCACTATTGTGGAAAAGAGATTCAAAACGAATTAATACGCTGATGGGTGAAAAAGTGAAGTCTGAAATCATATCGCGCGTCAAAAAATCCAAATATTATGCTGTTATAGCTGACTGCACCCCGGACATTAGTCACGTAGAACAACTTTCATTGACAATACGATTTGTTGACTTATCATCAGATGACAATAATAACAAAAAGAGCATTTCATAGAATTTATACCAGTCAATGAGTTGACTGATGCAGGACTAACTGAAGTTATCATTAATATTTTAAATAAACACGGACTGGAATTGAAGAATTGTAGGGGTTAGGGTTATGACAACGGGGCAAACATGAAAGGAAAAAATGTTGGGGTCCAAATAAGAATTCTAGATTTAAACCCCTTAGCTATTTATGTACCGTGTGGCTGTCATAGCTACAATCTCGTACTATGCCATGCTGCTAGGTCATCCGTAAAATCCGTCACTTTGTTTGGGGTACTTCAGAGGTTGTTCACATTATTTTCAGTTTCTGTTCATCGATGGAAAATTCTAACCGATCACGTAGGATTATATACTATAAAAAAACTCAGTGAAACACGCTGGGAAACAAGAATAAGCAGTGTTAAAGCAGTCCATTATCAAATTAGTGCCATTTATGACGCTTTATTACTTTGGCTATTGGAACTGAGAAAACTGATGTTCAAGTCTCATGAGGCCACTATTCTAGCCGAACAGTTAAAAGATTTCAACTTCATAGTTTCATTAGTTGTTTGGTATGAGATACTTTTCCAGATTAATGTAGTTAGTAAATCTCTGCAATCAATAGACATGGATATCGGTAAATGCACAGAAATGTTGAAAAAATGCTGCGCTTTCTTGGAAGAGTATAGAAAGACGGGCTTTAAAAGCGCCATTTTAACAGCGAAGGAATTGGCTGAAGAACTTGAAATTGAACCTGTATTTAAAGCCACGACAAGAATTCGATGTGTTAAACGCCAAGCTGGTGAAACTGCTCGCGATGAGCCTATAACTTCTCCAGAAAAGAAATTTGGAGTTGAATTTTTCAACTGTTTGTTGGACACTACCTTAATTTCACTCAATGAAAGATTTGAACAGTTACATGAGTACTCCGAATGTTGGTCTTTTTTGTATAATATAAAAAAAGATTCCAGAAAAACCAGACCTTCTCAAACTCTGTGGTGATCTCCAATTAAAATTAACTGTAGGCTCGGAATCAGATATAGATGGTTGTATGTTGTGTGATGAACTCATAAGCTTGAAATCGTTTTTGCCTGGTCAAGATGACGTTACTCCTATCTATATTTTAAATTTCATTAAAGATCACAACATACAAGAACTATATTCAAATGTATGGATAGCATTGCGATATTGATCACTACACTTGTAACAGTTGCTAGTGGGGAAAGGAGTTTTTCAAAGCTTAAGCTGATAAAAACCTATCTGCGATCGACAATATCTCAATCTAGATTGACAAACTTGGCAACTTTGTCAATCGAAAATAAATTTGCAGAAAACATAGACTTCGGTGTCTTAATAAGAGAGTTTGCCGATAGAAAGGCCAGAAAAGTAAAATTCTATTATTTTTTTTTTAAATAAATAAGTGGTTATTATTTCAGTCTTTCCCTTGTTTTATTCTTTCCTTTTTTTCACGTGGGTTTGAATAGCAAATAAGGGGCGCCGTAGAAATCTCGCCCCAGGGCGCGGGTAGTGCTAAAACTGGCATTGCAGCTAAACGATTGCATAACAACATCTTCAATAAAGCTTCCAACAAATCCAAAGCTGCGTGGTCAATTATAAATACAGATTTAGGTAAAAATAAAAGCAAATCTAATTGTATATCAGAAATTAAAGTTAACAATAAAATAGTAAAAAATCCTCTTGAAATAGCAAATCATGTAAACAAACACTTTGTAAATTTGCCAATAAAACTGAGCAGTAAATTTAAAAATACTAATATAACTAGTAATAAAAACTATTCCACAATATTTATTGAGCCTGTAACGGAAACAGAAATATTTATTTAATATTGTTATGGAATCAAAAAAAAAATGTCTTAGTAATGTAAAAAAAAAAATCAAACTCTTCTGGTATAGACAAGATTAGTAGTAATATATTGAAATCTATTATTAAATATATAATCAAGCCATTAACTTTTTTAATAAACTGGTCTTCCAGGTGTATTTACGGATGAATTCAAAATTGCGAAAATCGTTCCATTACATAAAAAAGGTGACACATCGTCTATTGATAATTACAGACCTATTTCAGTTTTATCACTAGTGTCCAAAATTTTAGAAAGGGTAGTATACAACCGAATTGTCAAATTTTGTTCAAAATATAAAATGTTCTGGAACAACATGGGTTTAGAAAGGGTAGGTCGACTCAGTCAGCATTACTTAGTTACCTCAATGAACTTTATGATAATTTAAATAAAAACAAAAAATGTTTTGGAGTTTTTATGGACTTAAGTAAAGCATTTAACTTAGTCAATCACGTTTTACTTCTAGAAAAACTCAATAAGTGTGGCATTAGGGGAAGCTGGGAGACTGGATTGAGTCGTACTTATCTAATCGCAGACAGGTGGTAGGAATCAAGTGCTCTAACAATTTCATGTGGAGTACCTCAACGCTCTGTTTTGGGACCACTCTTCTTTTGACTTATAAATGATTAGCCAACTATTGTTTGGTGATTATGTTTGTGGATGATAGTTTTCTAAATTTTGAAGAGAACTTACCTCAGTTGGTGGAGACCACTCAAAATAAAATCAATGAATTTGTAGCAAAGTTTAACCAGGACCAATTACTAATAAATAAGGGTAAAACAGTTTTCATGCATTATACACCAAGATTGTCCACTTACAACGAAAGTCATCTACTTAAATGGAAAGTCCCTAGAACAGGTGATATCTAAAAGTTCTTAGGTGTACACATAGATAATTCTCTAAACTGGGAACATCACATTGATGCAGTATGTAAAAAATTGTCTTCCGTTTGTTTTGCATTATATAGGTAGAGGAATATCACGAACAAAGAAGTTTTGTTGTCTTATTATTATGCACAATCCTACCCAAGATTAGTTTATGGTATTGAGTTTTGGGGTAGTTCAAGTAATTTTGAAAGAATTTTTAAAATTCAGAAAAAAGCGATAAGGAATAAAGTGGGAATTAGCAAGACAACATCATGTAGGAGATATTTTAAAGAAATACGAATTTTACCACTTGCTTGTATATTATGGTTATTGTCACACTCACTAAATTGAATATTGAACAATTCGTAACAAATAATTACAATCACAGTTACAACACTCGTGGACAAGATAATTTACAAATTCCTGCTCATTCTTTGTGCCTATATGAAGGAGGGAGTCCTAAGTACATGAAAATAAAACTTAAAATAAGTTACCCGATCATGTAAAACATATTAATAACATAAAAAGGTTTAAAGAGAAGTGAGGCAACTACTCAATAATGTTTTTTTATGACGTAAATGATTATTTGAATTTTGTATTTTAAAATGTTGTTTTTTATACCAATAATCTGTATGTGTATGTTATATATTATTTTATTTGTAGTATTCATTGTTGTATGTTCTATGTTATTGACGAGTCCCATATCATTTTTTGTCTTGGTCAAATGGACAATAAATTATTATTATTTATTATTATCATATTTTGATACAAAAACTTACTCAGGTACAATTACGCGTTTTGATTTACACAATAATTCTAATAATAACTTTGAATTTCCTTCATTTGATGTGCTTAAAATATTTTTACATAGACAATGTTCAGCTTTAGACTCAGTTGCTCTCGTTTTTTTACCAAAGAACCAACAAGTTCAGCATTTCATAAATAATAAATTGCAAATAAAATCAACATTTTCAAATAGTAATAAATCCACATCAATTGTTAGTCATGCATGCCAAAGCCATATCCAATTTAAAATGTGCCATTTGTAAAGCTAATCATATGGTTTATAAATGCCCGTTATCTTTTTGAAAGATGTGAACTTGCAAAACAAAATAATCGTTAAGTTGTAGAATGTGTAAAGCTCCACATCATACTTTGTTACACTTTAAAACTGATGGTTCAAATGAGGTAACTCCCACCACTTTAGTTGAAAATAATTGTACTGTAGTAAAGCCAATTGTTGAGTCTCAGCCTTCTTCGTCAAGTCAAGAAATCACTTCAAATCAACAAATGTATTTACCAATGTTATTAAATGTCAAACCACAGTACTATTATCTACCACCTTAGTAGATATTTTAGGTTTTGAAGAAAATATTCACACTGCTAGAATTTTATTGGATAATGCCAGGCAATCATTGCAGGAAAATGTTGTAGTCGCCTTGGGTTAAATTGGTTTAACGTATCTATACCGATTCATGGATTAGGTCAGATGTCCTCTCAGGGCAACGGTGCAGTGAGGTGCATAATTCGCCCTGAAGGTCATGTGTCACCAACATTAACTGTCGATGCCATTGTTTTACCCACAATTTGTGTTGCTAACATACCCTACTTATGTTGATATCAGTAATTGGGATCAGTTAGAGATCAATAAAGGTAGCAGATCCTTGTTTTAATATACCGGGTCCCATCGATATTTTACTTGGTGTGGATAGCTTTCCTACAGTTTTACAGGATGGTCGCCTAACAAATAAAAACATTAGGCCCTACGGCTTTAAATACTATTTTTGGTTATCTGTTTATTGGAAAAACAGCGTGCAATACAAAGCCTTGTGTGAATTCTTTTTGTAAGTAACTTCTTTTGATTTAGAAGTTGAAAACATTTTTAAAAAATGCTGAGAGATCGGGGAAATACTCGTCTCATTTCTTTTTCTTCTGAGGGTTTCTTGAGAATCGAAATTTAATAAACCTCGGGCCGTTTCTTAGTTTCGCTTCATTTTCGTGGTCCTGTACCTATTTTTTTCTAACTCGTGATTTAGCTCCCAAGTCGATTTTATTCATTAGAATGTCGATTAGTTCACGATTCAACCCTTTATGCAGAATATTCTGAGTTTATGAAGGACTATTTGGAGAGTGGTCATATGGAACCATTCATAAATATTTTAGATAATCATGATATGTCGTTTTATATACCCCGTCGCTGCGTATTAAAACCTGACAGTACCACAACCAAACTTAGAGTGGTTTTTGATGCTTCAGCATAAGAACCAGGTGGTACCTCATTAAATGATACCCTACTAGCAGGCCCTAAGTTACAAACGGATATAACTCAAATTTTATTGTTGTTTTGCTTACATTCAGTTGTGATGATGGCTGACATTAAACAAATGTATCGTCAGATTTTAATTACGACTTCGCATAGAAATTATCAACTTATTATATAAAAAACCTTGTTTACAGATATGTTACATTCAGATGATCCTGAATCAATTTTAATATATAAAAACAGAAAGAGGGAATATGAAAGAAATATAAAAACTGCAAAGAAAAATTACTATAGCAATAAGATAAGTAACTCTAAATGTCTAACAATTTAATAACTGGAAATAAAGTTGCCGATTCATTCGCAAGGTATTTTATAACTGTTGCAACTGACAAAATGGAAGAATACTTTGGATATAACATTATTGCCTTGCACTGTTTTCAACTATATTGAAAACTCGATATTTGTTCTGCCAGTTACCAAGAATGAGTTATTAGGTGCTGTGAAAAACCTAAAAAACAAAAAATCATCCGGTTTTGATGAGATAACTGCTCAGCTACTTAAAAATATTATTGAAATAATAATTAATCCCTTATTATACTTAATTAATTTATCGCTAGCGGAGTGTTTCCTGACATTAAAGAAGGCATGTGTAATACCTGTGCACAAAAAAGGTAATTTAAATGACATTGAAAATTACCGGCAGATATCCAAAGTAATTGAAAAAAATTTTCCCTATGGAGGTAGTGGCCTATGTTAATTCTAAGAAGTATACTTACCACATATCAGCATGGCTCCAGGGCAGGGAGATCAATTGAAACTGCATCCTGTCAATTTTTAAATCATGTTTATAAGCAGTTATACCAAGTCAACTATGTGGCATCCATATTCTTCGACTTGTCAAAGGCTTTTGACATGGTAAATAAAGATCTGCTCTCGGTCAAGTTGGACAACATTGGTATAAGGGGAAATTTATTAAGTTGGATAAACTCTCATATGCAGGGCAGAAAACTTGTAGTGAAATGCAATAATACCCAGTAATAAACCTATGATATAAACCTAGGAGTTCCGCAAGGTTCGATAATGGGACCGCTACTGTTTGTTATATACAAATGACTTGCCAGTCCATATAAGAGATGGTCTCACTATAATGTATGCGGATGGCACAACTGTAACTGTCTCTGCGATGTCACTTGATGAACTTCATTATAAAATAGACACTGTTTTTGATGATATGAAGGCATGGTGTGATCGTAATAAACTTATGTTAAATACTACTAAAACTGTGTATGTAAACTTTAACATAAGAAGACCTATAACATTAGGAAACTTTAAGTTTTCTGATGTTACTAAATTCCTGGGGACCAATCTTGATAGTAAACTAACTTGGGAGGATCAGATTGAACACGTGTGTAAACAATTGAATAAAGCATATTATGCACTTTTACAAATTACTTTAAATGAAGATGCTCTACTAAATATTTATTATGCAACGACATTTTCACATATATCTTTTAATATATTAGCATGGGGTAAAAACATAAACAGAGTTTTTATTATACAAAAAAGAATAATTTGGTTATTATTTAATATGAAGTATAGAGAGAGCTGTCGTGATACCTTCAGAAATAAAGGAATCCTCACCGCTCCCTGTATACAAATGCGTAATACTTATTAAACAAAATCCACAGGTATTCACTAGTCTAAACGAAACATATGTGTGTGTAGCTATGTAACAGCATCAAGAAGGCCTTGCAAAACAACTTTTCCCTCACATTTTATCAAGCTTGGGACTGACAGTGTCAATATTTACTGGCATTGTTTAAAAAGTGGTTTGACAAATAAAAGTAAACCACTAACAACAACTAAAACAAAACTCAAAACGAAACAAAGTGAAACTCGGAACACAACAAGGAGAAGAATACTTAGACCGCTGATTTACATCAACTGCTTGAAGTGTCCCTCATTTTGATTAATACACAAACGAATTCGGTTTTAAAAGACTGTTCAACATTGGTCAGCATGTGTGGCGTAATTTCTTGAAATGCTACTGTAATGCGCTGCCGCATATCTTCCGCGGTAGTTGGTGGTGTACCGTAAACTTTACTTTTTATAAATCCCCATAAAAAAGAAGTCGCAACTTGTCATATCTGGTTTTTTTTTTTTTTTTTTTTTTTTTTTTTTTTTTTTTTTTTTTTTTTTTTTTTTTTTTTTTTTTTTTTTTTTTTTTTTTTTTTTTTTTTTTTTTTTTTTTTTTTTTTTTTTTTTTTTTTTTTTTTTTTTTTTTTTTTTTTTTTTTTTTTTTTTTTTTTTTTTTTTTTTTTTTTTTTTTTTTTTTTTTTTTTTTTTTTTTTTTTTTTTTTTTTTTTTTTTTTTTTTTTTTTTTTTTTTTTGGGTGTGGGTGTGAGGTGGGTGTGTGTGTGGGTGTGGGTGCGTGCGTGCGTGCGAGCGTGGGTGTATATATGTGCATGTATGTGTGTGCGTGTATGTGTGTGCGTGTATGTGTGTGCGTGTATGTGTGTGCGTGTATGTGTGTGCGTGTATGTGTGTGCGTGTATGTGTGTGCGTGTATGTGTGTGCGTGTATGTGTGTGCGTGTATGTGTGTGCGTGTATGTGTGTGCGTGTATGTGTGTGTGTGTGTGTGTGTGTGTGTGTGTGTGTGTGTGTGTGTGTGTGTGTGTGTGTGTGTGTGTGTGTGTGTGTGTGTGTGTGTGTGCGTGCGTGTGTGTGCGTGTGTGTGTGCGTGTGTGTGTGCGTGTGTGTGTGTGTGTGTGCGTGTGTGCGTGTGTGTGTGCGTGTGTGTGTGCGTGTGTGTGTGCGTGTGTGCGTGTGTGTTGTGTGTGTGTGTGTGTGTGTGTGTGTGTGTGTGTGTGTGTGTATATTTATGTATTTATATATATATATATATATATATATATATATACTGAAAATTAATGCAGGAATATACTCGAAGCATATTTTTCAAATAACAATAATGTATCTACTGCCCAATGTGCCTACAGGCACAAATTTCCTGATCGACCAGTGTGTGGCAGAAAAACCCTTAATAATATTGGTCGTAACTTTGCTGAAACTTCTTCAGTAATAAATAAGAAAAGGGTCGTGGGCATGGATGAGGATTTACATTTAAATATATTATATTTTTAACAATACCCCACTCACTTTATAAGAGATGTGGCTAGACATTTTCAAGTTTCATATAATTTCATAAGAATTAAAAAATTTATATATATAAATACAGACCCTATAAGCCGTTGCCAGTTCAAGAACTTTATCCACAAGATAACATTTTAAGGGTTAATTTTTGTCAAGCTATGATAAGTATAATGCTGACGATATTTTTAACTATATAATATGGACTGATGAAACCACATTTACGACTTCATATGTTCAATAGGAAAAGTAAACATTTTTGGGCACCACAAAATCCACATAGTATTGAAGAAATACAATATCAGGGTCAGAGTAGTGTCAATGTATGGTGCGGTGTACATAATGGATGCATATATTATATAATGGCAGCTTGATTGGAAGAAGATATTTACATTTTTTGCAGAATGATATAGATGAATTTTTATCAAATTTGACACTAAACATATTACCACGATTAATCAAGATGGTGCTCCCTGGTACAATACACAGGATGTAGTTAATTTTTTAAATAATACTTATGATGAGTGGATCGAAGAAGAGGAACTATTAGGTTGCCTCCTTGTAGCGCTGATCTAAGTTCATTAGATTTTTTCCTTTGGTGCTATCTCAGGAACAAGGTAAGTATGAGCTGAGAAATAAAATAGAATATGAGATTAATAATCTAAATAATCATCCTGATATACTTAAAAACGTCATACAGCATGTTTATAAAAGATATTGCCTTTGTATAAAAAATCATGGACATCATATAGAGCAATTAATTAGATAGTTTCTTTATTATTTGCATTGTAATTTTTATATAAAAATCTCGTTTACCATACTCTGAGGCTTATTACTATTAAACTGTTGATTAGTAAATAACTTTCTCCTTATTTTTCGGTAAATTATTCTTCTGATAACATTATGAAATTTCAAAAAAGCCTGTTAATATAATGATTAATATCTACCTATGTATAAGAAGAGAGGTTAGGTGTGCATGTGCCAAAGTTTGTGTGAGGAATTAACAAAATTTAGATTTTAAAAACTATAATATTAACTAAATAATCTATCTAATGCTGTAGTCAAAGTACATTAGAACATCCCTACTAGAAAAAACAAAGAAGATATTCATTATAAATTTAGAAAAATTAGCTGAAAGGAAAAGTGAGGTTACGATACGAAATTTTATTAATTAAATTATGAAGTGTTCTTTTTGTGAAAAACCACCCGATAAAACAAAAGAGAAAGGAAGAGAAGTATTTCAGTGTGATTTCTGCAGAGCTCATCTCTGCCAAGAATGCATTGGACTATCATCAACTGAAGTTCCAGTTATGCAGCTAAAGAACAACCGAATATTAAGCTTTATTTGCAAAAATTGTTATGGTCTATCTTCTCATGAACTAATTAATATTAGAATAAAAGCTGTTGAAAACACGATCCTGGAAGAAATAAGAGAATTGCGTAAAATCGTTGAAAATCAAGACGTTAAGATTTCTGATCAAAACTATTTAATAAACAATCTGCATAAGGACATCAGGGACAAAAATGAACCAATAAGGAATCAAAGCTTTGCAAGTGTAACAAAAAATGGCAAAGAAACACTTATAATAAAACCAAAAGAAAAACAAAAAAAGTAATAAAACAAGACGACTTAAAAAGGCAAAATAAATCCCAAGGACATGGCCAACGGAGTGGAAAATTTCAAAGAAGGAAACGAAGGGACAGTCATTATAAATTGCAGTACCTCTAATGCAAAAGAAAAAATTGGAGAAAAAGTTGCTACTGAACTTGGACGCCATTAGTGTCGTGGATGGTGTTCAAAAAAAATCCTAAGATTATCATACGTGAAGTGGAACAGGACTTTATCGATGGAAATGATACTACTATTATAGACTCTCTTATTGAACAAAACGAGCTTTCCCTAAATGAAGATTCGATTTTTAATGTGCATGCAAAATATAAACAGAAAGACAGAAACAATCAAGATAACATTATTATCTCTCTAGATGGTATATTAAAAAATAAAATGTCAAATTGAAAAGGTTAACATTGGATGGAGAAGATGCATGGTACAAGAATACTTTAATGTAGTGCGTTGCTTTAAATGTGCAAGATACGGACATATTGCGACAAAGTGTGAAAATAAAGTTACCTGTTATAAATGCGCAACAGAACATAAAACAAGTGATTGTGACTCTGACATTTTAAAATGTATAAATTGTGTGGAAACGAATAATAAATTAAAAAAAATCATTGAATGTAAATCATGCTGTTACTGACTCAGAATGTTCTTGCTACAAGAGGATCTTGGAAATTGAAATGAAAAAAACAAAAAGTGGTTAGCAGTCACAGAAAAGCCTTAATGCAGAGACCACAAAGAAACAAGAGGATGTTATAAGCATCTTACATCAAAATGTTCAGTGTATCTCAAACTGTATCAACAGTATAAATGTTATAGTTAGCGATTTAAATGTAAATTTTGTGGCATTAACTGAACATTGGCAAACGGTCAATAGTATAGGAGCATATCAAATAGAAAACTACAAACTAATATCTTCGTACTGCAGAGAGGGTGATAACTCTCATGGGGGAGTTACTTTATATGCTGAAAAATCATTAAACTCAAGTATCCGCAGCGATATAAATTCCTTAAGTGAGGACTATATCTTTGAATGCACTGCCGCTAAATTTAAAATGAAAGGGGACGTTTATGTAATATGTGTTGTCTATACGTCACCAGCAACCAACATTAATTGTTTTATAAATAAATTAGACTTGCTATTAGAAAGAGCTACAATGAGGCATAAATCAGTTTTGGTTGGGGGAGATTTTAACTTTGATATGCAGGCATCGACAAAGAATATAAAAAATAAAAATCTAATAGTTAATCTTTTAAGCTCATATAATATGCAAATTTCAAATCAGGAACCCACCAGAGTTACACAAAATACGTCATCATGTCTCGATAACATATATATACAAAAATTTCAAAATTTTTCTTCAAAAATTATTAACACCAATATTTCCGATCATTACGCACAAAAACTTGATATTTATCGTGGTGAAAATAGAAACTTAACGCCTGATTATGAATACAAACGCATATTCAGCCCCCCCCACCCCCCCCCCGCCCCCCCCCCCCCCCCCCCCCCCCCCCCCCCCCCCCCCCCCCCCCCCCCCCCCCCCCCCCCCCGCCCTGAAACAAATTATCAAAGTTTCTATAAATTCCTTAACGATGAAACGTGGCTACCAGTATATGAAGCTATCTCTGTTGATGACAAATATAACAAGTTTATTGCCATACTTTTAGAACATTACAATAGCTCATTCCCTCTGAAAAAAGTAAACAACTTTAAAAAAAAGAAACCAAAATGGATAACAAAAAATGTTCTCGATGCCAAAGAAACGTAAAATTTTTTGTCGGAATTATACCAACATAACAGATTAATGAAATCAGTATATACTGAATATAAAACTTTCTATACCAATCTACTCATAGATGAGAAAAGGAAATACTATGGACAAAAAATAATCAATTCAGATAATAAAACCAAAGCTGTATGGAATATTATAAATGCTGAAAACAACAAAATTAGCCAAAAAAAATAATAAATTCAAAGGAATTGTTATAAATAACGAAACCATTACTTCTGCTTTAGAAGCAAGTACGAATTTAATAATTTTTTCATTACAGCGGCACCCAACCTTGTTCGCAGGAGTCCAGTAAACCCCAATTTAGCACATATATCGATAAACGTAAATTCAATATATCTTTCAGAAGTAACTCAAAATTTAGAAATAATAAATAATTTAAAAAACAAATTCTCTGCTGGAGATGATCATATTTCTAATATGTTGTTAAAAAAGATCAGTGTTTTCATAGTTGAACCACTAACATATATCATTAATGAGTCCCTATCAAAAGGTGTCTTTCCAGAAAGAGTCGTTAAACCCATATATAAAAAAGGAGACCCACTTCAAATGGAAAATCATAGACCTATAAGCATGCTATCGAGCTTCTCCAAAGTATTTGAAATAACCATGTGTACAAGGATTATTGTCCTTTCTTGATATTCACAAAATTATTGCTACAAATCAACATGGCCTTCAAAAGGGCAAATCAACAACGACCGCAATTTTCAGTTTTGTGGAAAAAATTCTAAAATCATTAGATGAAAGATACCTTTGGCTCCGAGGGTTTTTTGTTTTTTGGCTAAGGCTTTTGACTGTGTGAATCATGATATACTTTTAAATAAGCTGGAAAAAATAGGTATACGAGGACGAGCACATGATTGGTTTAAGTCCTACCTTAAGGGGCGTATTCAAAAAGTAAATATTAAAGACAATGGTACAGACTTACTCAGATTCAAAAGGCATAACCATGGGAGTTCCACAGGGCAGTGTGCTTGGTCCGATCTTATTCATATTATATATAAATGACCTATCAACGATAATCACAGATGATGCAATTATTTTAACAAAATACGCAGATGATACAAATGTTCTAATTTCTGAAAAAAACTGTTACCATAATAGAAGAAAAGACACTGGCAAGTATATCACTAATCATAGATTGGTTTCATAATAATTCATTACTGTTAAATACGGGCAAAACCAACTGCATACTATTCAGGTACAGTAGAAATGATAAGACTTATCCTGCAGAAATAAAAATTAATGATGTAAACATCGCGTTCACAAACTCAACTAAATTCTTAGGAGTCACTGTTGATCAGAATATGAATTGGTCGGACCATGTGCACTTGCTCTGTGGAAAACTCAGCAAAGTTTGCTACTCAATTAAGGAACTAAAAAAGGTGGTAGATGAGAGTATTAACAGCTTACTATGGTAACTTCTATTCATTAATGACCTATGGAATAATATTTGGGGGGGGGGTCACACAGTCAGGAGGTTTTTAGGATCCAGAAAAGAGTAATTAGGGTCATGACAGGACACAGAGTGAGCGATTCATGTCGTAGTCTGTTCAGAACTCTTAAAATATTAACTGTATCAGGTGTATATGTATATGAAAGTTTGTTTCGTTTACAATAACAGAGATAACTTTAAAGATGCCCTTATAAAACATCAACATAACACAAGGCATAAAGATAATTTTTGTTATCCAGTTCATAAAAGTGCTTTACTTGAAGAAGGCTGTTATTATAAATGTCTGCAGTGGTATAACTGCCTACCCAGATATATAAAAGAAATTAAAACTCAACGACTCTTTAAAAAAACAATCAAGGATATATTAATACAATCAGAACCATATAATATGAATGAGATTAATGAAGCTACCTTCCTGTGAAGTACTTGGCGAGCTCTGGGGTGCGAATATATTTCTTACTCTATTGTTCCTTTTTTCTTTTTTTTTAATCCCTTTATAAACTGTGATAAAACAATGAAAATAGCTCCTCTTCTTTTATAGTTTGTTAAACCAATGAAAATAGTTCCAGTTCTTTTATAGTTGTTATTTATATTGCTAGTACTAAGTCTTTTTTTTTAATGTGTATTGTAAGCTAACTTAGTGTAATTTTATTACTACGAGTGGGCATCGATATTCAATGAAACATACCAGCATTGAATTTCGAGGCCCACGTCCACTGACTTGTACTAAACAATTTAGTATTGTCCCTAGTATGAAATAAATCTATCTATCTATCTATCTACCGACCGACGTCATAGTACTAAAATTGGGTATTTTGACAGCTTGTATCTTCCAAATGAATATTGCAAATATATAACATGTATGTATTACTGGAATCGTAATATAACGTAGATTTCAAAAAACTAAAAAATATGTAGGGTGTTCTGTTTAAAAAAATATAAGTTGGGTTGGTCACACTTTTATGAAACACCATGTATATTCAATGAGGTTATCGTAAAAAAACTCACAAAATTCCCTACAATTTGTTTTTTGAAACGTCTTTCTAACTCCAAAAATAACGGAGAAAAGAGGGATGGGAATTCTCGCGGGTTCACTCTGTACATAGTCTTCTTCCATATAAGTATGAAAAAATTAAATCATTAGCAATGTCACAAATACCATATTTGCCAAGTTTATCAAGCAATATTTGGTAGTTAACACTATCAAATGCCTTTGACAGATCTAACAGAGCTGTTGACATTTATTTCTTATCATTCAAGGAATCAAATTGCCTTTATCGTTGATTTATTGGTTTTAAATCCATTTTGTTTATTTGATAATATTTCCATAAAACTTATCATACGACAATATATTATGATTTTTTTCAAATATTTTAGATACATTTGATATGAGTGATTACCCATGTTTTATCAATAGGTTATAATATAAATTAAAGTTAGTGTTATGATTAGAGCTGTACCGTTGCGAGTGAATCCAGTGGCGTTCCCGTTTTGTTTCCCGTGTCAGGGATTACACATAATCTATACATGGACTTACTTACAGTTGAACCAATGCATCCTTGGTGTGCACATCATAACTTAAAAAGCTGCCAAATTAATCCCGACAGATAGAAAAGCGTGGTCAAATGAAATCTACAGGCAGTTGGATTAATGGACACGCAATGTTTTGTCTTTATTTTACTCATTCTATAACCAGTGAATGTTTGTAGTAGGTATTGAAGACACACGTTTCCCATACGACACGGATTTCTTAATAAGATAAGCAAAGAATTAGTTTGTTGTCTTTTCTAATTACAGTTGGTTGTGACGTGCATGCCAAGATCCATTGATTCAAGTGTATTAGTTCGTATCCATCAATGGTGATTTAAGTGTATCTTAGTTCTATATCTAATGGCGTAACATTTGCATATGCAAAATTTTTTTGGGTCAGTTACCCGTTTGTCACGTAGACGTTCTCTAATGGAACGCACTTGCACGTAATCTGGATTTTTACTTAAAACGTTCTAAAATTTCTCGGCAGCAAGAACCCCTGGGGCATCTGTTAATGCTTGTAAGATTGCATTTAAATTGTCCTACTATTTCCAATGATTCTCCTAAAGACAAAGAACTATTCTGCACTATTGTTTTTGTGTCCGTAATTTCATCGACATCCACAGTGGTTTTGCACGTAATTCACTCCGTATATAGTTTTCGAGGATATTTTTAACGTAACGAAACTGACGTCCCTTTTATCCTATAGTCTGTAATGGCCACTCAGGAACATATTTTTTCCAGAATACTCGAAAATGTTCTTTATTCAATACATACTATGGAATTCCACAAACGCTTAACATAAAGAAATGTCTAGTATGGAACTGTAGTTTTTATTTTTTTTTCTTTTCATTTAAACTAAAAAAAATTAAGTCAAACTTTGTGACATCACTAAGTGCAAAATCAAATAGAGCAGAGTATTTCATAATCTGCAGTTGTATGGTATTGTGTCAGATTTGACATTTGACTCTCATTTTTCGTTTATTATTGTAAAAATATAGCAGATAAAGGCTCTACCTTCTACATAATTTTTTTCCATATTTAAAACAAATCACACAAAAATGCTAAAACAGGAATCACAACAGAATGATAGAAGTGTACTATCTTGCCAGTGTTCCAATAAATTTTTGGTGACTTACCTAGTTTACGCCAAGTAACGTAATATTCTTGTTTTTCTGAAACCTCAACATTCTCTAGGAATGTTCTTGGGAACATTCTAATATGTAGATAAAAATGTTACAAATAATGTGCATAGTAGTAAGGTAAATAGATAATGTTGCAACATACGATGTACGGATTAATATTCTAATCCAGTATGAAGTAGTATAAACAAAAAATATCTATTATGCAAGTTTGAAAAAAATATATTTAAATATTAATGATATAAACACTATTTTTTTCAATAACAATATTCATATCCCCTATATGAAAAGAATAGTATTTTTCTTAATAATAAAAAATAATATTCAGAAAAAACACGTTTTATTAAATAGATACTTAAAAGTAAAGAAATAAACAAAACACAAAATAATAATAATTATGGAACTACAGTGATTATTACAAAATTATTAAAAAAAAAACAATTTAGTTGCCTATTGAAAAATCTAATCAACACCAGTACATATTTATAATGAACATGTTTTTGAACAGCATAAATGTACCTGCTTTGTATTTGTCATCAATGGTAAAAAATTGTCTCTCCACGTTGCTTAACACAATTGCACGCGGGCTTGGTAATAAACAGTAAATAAACACAACATGCGTTAAAAGATCTTCCAGCTGATTAGTTAGGCTTCGAGATGACAAACACGAAATTAAGGGGGGGCCTAGGTATTTGATTGCGCGAATCTTAAAAAACAAGAAAATGTTCTTATCGTGCTGAGAAGATATTCGCGCACTTGCAGGGAGAACGTTCGCGAACATTCTCGTACGTGTCTCCAAGAGAACGTTCGCGTACAATAAGAGAACATTCTCGCACAAACGTACTGAATGTTTCGCAAACTTTCTCATTCTCCCTAGCACAATGGAAATGTTCCTCCACTCATGTCACTACCTTTAGGTATTAATTGTTTTCATTGTATTAACCATGTTTGTCTTTTTTCTGTATTATAATTGTAATTAATTTTTGTATAGATTTGTTTTATGTAATTATCTGTAGTTTTAACTTTTCATTTTTTACAGTCTATCATTTTCTTTATTATGCAACTAGGTTCTTAATCTTTTCAATATATTATCAAAAAATAAATAAATATTATTGAATCGTTTATTTCTGAAATGGTCTAAGTGATATTACCTATTCCGAGAAAAACGCAACAAACATGGTTAAAACTGAAATTTCTATTATTTTTCAATTTTTAGTATTTAGTTAGGTAAATTATAAAAACATCCGCAATAGTTATATCGTCTTATTTAGTTTTTTGACTATAACAAACAAAAATTGTAACTTGGGTCCTTTCAGAAATACACAAATTTTTAAATTTAGAATATTTATTTCTTTAAATGATGAGATGTATGTGTTTCTTTGGAATATATTATTGAAAGTAAATAAAAAATAACCATAAAATATTAACAAATAATAATAACGTGAATGATAGCAAGAGAAAAAAACAAAAACTTTTTAATTTTTATAACTTTAGTGTTTATTCATTCGAATCTATTTGATTTAAATTTTTTTGGCCTTGTAATAAAAATCTCTGTGCCGTTCGGGTATCCACTATACTAAACATGTTGGATAATTTATCTTGGATTCGAGAATGGGCACCAATGTAGATTTATTGGGCATTCCAAGTAATATAGTTTTTTTGTTTGGGCAAAAGCTGGACTCTCAAAACTGTATACAAAGTTGTCGTGCGTTTTCTTAGGATGTATTTCATCTAGAATACTTGGTATATTATTACACCGGCACACAAAAAAAAAAAGTTGTTTGTACATTTGACGCCACCTACCTCCCGACATGTATTTCGACCCGCTGAATCCGAATTTGAAGTCAGTTTGAACCGTACACCCTCAAATATCGAGTAAATTGAAAAACCGTAAAAAATAGCGAAAATTGGGTGTTTCGGTAATAAAAAAAATTTTGTGGATCTAAACTAAGCCTAATTTTTATGTATTTCGATCCGCTGAATACGAATCTAAAGTATATTTAGACCATAAGCCGTTTTAAATCTAAGTAAATTGTAAAAAACCCTCGAAAATTGCTAAAAATGGCAAAAAATTGTGATTATGTTGATGAAAAAAATTTTGTAGACCCGGATCGAAGAGGATTTTTTATGTAATTTGATCTGCTGAATCCGAATCTGAAATATATTTGACCCATTAATCCCTCAAAATCTCAAAAAATCGCAAAAAACCGATAAAATAGCAAAAAATTGCAGTTGAAAAAATTGAAAAAATCTATGAAACACGATTAAATACGTTTCTTGTATTTTTTTTATGCATAAAATACAAGTTTAGAATCTGAAAATGTGAAAAATTGTAAAATCTATAAAAAATGACGTCGGGTCTACAAAATTTTTTTCATCAACATAATCACAATTTTTTGCCATTTTTAGCAATTTTCGAGGGTTTTTTTACAATTCACTTTGATTTAAAACGGCTTATGGTCTAAATATACTTTCGATTCGTATTCAGCGGATCGAAATACATAATAATTAGGCTTGGTTTAGATCCACAAAATTTTTTTTATTACCGAAACACCCAATTTTCGCTATTTTTTACGGTTTTTCAATTTACTCGATATTTGGGGGTGTACGGTTCAAACTGACTTCAAATTCGGATTCAGCGGGTCGAAATACATGTCGGGAGGTAGGTGGCGTCAAATGTACAAACAACTTTTTTTTTGTGTGCCGGTGTTATCATTCCCGCCATTACATTCAGCCGAACTATGCATTTTTTTTCGGTATATTCGCACATGGTCCCATACATCCTTTCATGCACAAGTTTTAACAACCACTAAAGACATAAAATCAAAATATCTATCAAGGTCATTATTGAAATGGAGCTAAAAACATGCCTGATTTTTACATCGTTAATTTCTGAAAGGACCTAATTTGATAAACTTGGGTCCTTTATGTACTAAACGATTATTTAATATCCTCATATTTCACTAAATAAGATTGCATTGTAGGTTCTTTTTGCATCAAATCATAGATTTTGCTTTGAAGTATACATTTTTCTACCAAATCCAAAATCACCAAAAATGCACTTAGTCCCTTCCAGAAATAATTGATTCAATTAATAAATATATTTAACTAATTGAACATCATAGAACCCCAGAAATTACAATGCTTGATATGAAATCGTATTAAGACCATTGGTAAAGAGCTACTAAATCATTTTAAAAATAGGAGTTATATGTATATGTGCAATTTGAATAAAACTAATAAATGCAAATTAACAATTGCATAGCAAATTTGATTGACCTATGAAAAATTGTATTTGGGACAGTTTTTAAATTGGTGAATAATTCAACCTTATCTGATAAAAAAAGAATACAAAAAAGTGATTAAAATCATTAATTGTTTCAGATATGAGACGAGATGTACAAGAAATCTATCGTAATACACCCCATGGTAAACAAGTCATGATGTTTAGTGCAACTTTAAGTAAAGAAATTCGCCCTGTCTGCAAGAAATTTATGCAAGATGTAATTGAAACTTCTTATTCTCCACCATATTTGACCTACGCACCCACTCGCACTGCTGTAATTGCTTGAAAAATAATGGGGATTCATAGATAAACGAGTAAATTACGGTTTAATTTGGGGTTATAGTCTAATATCACTAATGTCAGAAGCATTGGTTCAGTTATTGAAACCATATATGTCGATATTTATATCTATTCAAAATATGTATGGGAGTTCATTCATTCACGGTTAGCACACTGTAGCCCAACTGAGTAGGATAGGGTTGGGCAGGGCTATGAAGAATGAAGAAGGATGAAGATTTGAAGATGAAGACTAACTGACTGGGTTCGCGTAATATTCTAGGCCGAGCTACAGTGTTGAAAAATTTTACAAACTCCCAGTCGGTGGTGAAAATGTTTTATGTTCAATGTATGGAATTATTTTTTTTATTATAAAACGTGTTTATTATTGGATGGAAAGCAGCGATGCTGGGATGCGATTCTCCTGACTGTATGTACGATGGAAACCCTGCAACTTCGTAATTGCCGTATACTTTTCATATATTATGTGTAGAAAATAATATTCGAGGTATTTAATTTAAAAAAATATTTACATCCTCGATTATTGTGTTCTATTGGTATTTAATATTACAAAAAAGTGTATTGGTAGTTCCCGCTTGCATTTGAAAAAAATATAACCTCGGGTTTAACTAAAATTAGAAACATAATTTTAATAAGTTTACCAAGAAACTGAATTATATTAAAAAATGTATTTTATTTTTGAAAAAATTGGGATGACAAAAAATTAGATTTTTTATGAATCAGGATAGCATCTGTCTAAACGGTTTATTATTGTAAAGAAAATTCGTTTCATTTATGATTTAAAGTGTTATCTTAGTAAAATGCTAACCGAACTATGATTTTAGCAAGCATTTTAAAATCGGAGAGAGAATTGATTATATTTAAAGAGATAGAAATACTGAAGACATGAGATAGAATCTAAGTTGTTATGAACTGGCAACAGAAACTTTTTCTTAATTTATTTGATTTATGATCATAATATGAATATATATTTTCTGGTAAGGAAATTGATCTTAAGAAAACAAGGTGAAAGTGGAAAATGAAAAATGTATATACAGGGTGTCGCTCAAAATGTCAACCATTTAATTATCTCATTGAAGTCATATGACTGGAATATCAGCTTTCTAATTGTGTTAGCAAATGCTGTAGTTCATAGAAATTATGCTGGGTAGCAATGAGGCAGAATTGAGCAGGATTGAGGACACGCCAGTTTGTAAGATAGAGGACAATGAAATGTTGACTATTGAGCAGAAGGTGAAAGTTGTATTGTTTTGTGAAGTAACAAGGTATTGAAGTGACTCGAGACGTTTTCATGTTCACTTTGGTACACGGTGGGCTCCCTGCAAACAGACAATATACATCACCGTCATCTGTTAAAGAAACAAGATCTAAATGGAGAATTTGTCGGAAGTGATCAGCGTGAGTTTCCCGAATCAAAGCCACGGCCTCATTGTTTTCTGGTGTACACACACACACAAGTGGCACATGGTTGCCTTTTCTCCAACATAACCGTTACTTTTGAATTGTTGGGACAGTTTGTATATTGTCTGTTTGCAGAGAGCCCACCCCATACCAAAGTGAGCATCTCCGAGTCACTTCAACACTCTTGGTTACCCCGTAAATAATACATCTTTTAACTTGTACTCAACAGTCAACCTTCCATTATCCATCATCCTGCAAACTGGCATGAATCTTCAACTTCGCTCAATTCCGGCTTTTATTGCTACCTAGTGTAATTTCTATAAACTACAACATGTGCTTACACAGAATGCAGATACTCCAGTAGTATAGTTTCAATAAAATAATTAAATGGTGTGACATTTTGTGTGCCACCCTGTATATATATTAAGACCGCAGGTAGTCAATCTAAATTTTTAAATGATTATGTTTGTTAATAAAGTTATGTATATAACAAAATACAACAATACTGAAGGTTAACTATAGCCCAGCGGGAATATTTCCGGGAAATTCCCGCGGGAATGTTCAATTTCGTCTTTGGAGTGACTCGATCCAGTCTCATAACGGGCGCCGTCCCCATCAGCATATCAGCATGTCATGACACGTGTGGCATAATTAAGGTGTAACAACAAACAACATGTTCTTCTGGTATTTGGACAATGTCTTCTGTTGTCGTGAACTTGTGGGACCGTGAGAGATCCTTCTTGGAGACTTGTTATTTCAGAGTTATTTGTCTGAATATCTCTATACCCATAAAGTACATGAAACTGGAATTTATGTTGAATGCATTAATGCATATAATTAAATTTCTGCTGAGGGGGGAATAATCCCCAAAATTTAATTTCCCGTGAACGGCACTGTTACGTGAGATATATCAATAAATAAATTTAACAGATTTAAACTTTCAAAATTGATGTTTTACTTAAATTGAATTTTAATCGGTTATGAACCTAGATTTATAGTTTTGTGTAACCAAATTTTTAAGTAGACTTGGTTTATATCTGTTTTAAATCAGAATTCTTATGATCTGGTTTAAATTTTGAGAATTAAATATGGCCAGCGATCTGGTAAATACTCCTATCTCAAAAGATTATTTTTCCAAGAGAGTCTAGAAACATTTGTGTCTTGTCATGAGCCGTTCCCATAGGAGCCTTAGTACTTGCATTTTATGTTTTATAAATATTGTGACATTTATAAATTGAATTTTATAGTCAAATTGTTAGACACAAGTTAAACGTTTCAAACTCTATTCACTTAAACTTTGCAGTGTTGGGTTGGACTTAAGTGGCGAAACGTCCAACTACGACTGATGCTTATGAAATAAAATAAACATGAAAATGAGCGCTACAGGAACTTTGCACTTGTGTACATCTGCTTGCCGTCTGCACCAAAAATCAGCATGCATTTTGGTCCCTATCCTGGCTAACACTGTAAAGTTTAAGTGAACAGAGTATAGTTCTAAGCCCCGAAGCTGGGGTTTTTAAAGAAAATGCGGGACTAATGAACAATTTTTACAAATGCAAATGCTCGTAGAAGAAATCATACTTAATTTGTTTGTTTTTTTTTTTTTTTTTTCCATTTAATCCAAGAAAATCAATGAAATTAAAAACTCACGGAAGCCACAAAATTCGCAGATATATGAAAGTGATGATAGAGATGTGTTATGGGTAAGAGTGTCAACTTTTCGCCATGTGAATTGTAATTGAGTTATAATTGAGTTTTTCACTTGTTTGGTTTTTGTGTTATATATAACCTCAGTTACTCTTGTTGTCTAGTAATGTTATCGATCCAAACCTGAACCGCGGTTGTCCCATTTTGAATTTTTTCAACCGGATCCAGAAATCCTAGCTACGTCACTGCCTATTGAGAGTTGTTTAAATTTCGAAAAATTTCGTAATCAAAATTCTTATCATTTTTAATCTTTTTTAAAAAAAAATCCAAAGAATTGGTGACTGCCGCTAGTATTTATTTATAGTTAATTTTTGCCGGTTTATTGTCACAGTGTCTAAAGACATATCTTTATTTAACTTTTTTTAGATTTAATGGCTATTAAAACTAAGCCTACTTTTATACGAAGATATTCTATGCCAGATACTGTATCCAATATACAGTCTCTTGCTGGAATTCCTGTTTTTATTAAATTTGATTAGGGAGAAGTAAAAGACAAAAAATGATTTTTGATTTTGATATAAAATATAATTGCATAATAAAAAACAAAAAAAAGTTAAAAATAATTAAATAAATAAATCTCTAATTAATCTCTAAAACTTTAAAAACATTTATAAAGATGGAATTGCACCGAGTGTAATTGTTTTTGCACCTTTCGCACCAGGTTCATTTTTTTATGTTTCTCTAATGAAATTAAAAAGTTCTCCCTGTATCTTATCTCGCTTTTGACATGTTTAACTAACACATTTCAAATTTGCCAGTTTTGTGTTATTAATTTTCAAGTTCTTGCAGCACACCATATGGTAAAATAAATAATTTTTGAGGTTACGACAACCGTTGAGAAAAGTCATTATATTTAAGTATTTTGATTGGACCTATGAGTGCAAACAAATGCACTGCACCTGATGCAAACGATATTTACAATGGCGTGTCGTGACTTTTTATAAAAGGGAAGATATTACAAAATAAAAACCTAACTTATGTAAAATTTAGTGAAATTCTCCGGTTTCATTTTGCAAATTCATCAATGATGTCACAATAAAACTTTTGCTCTAGTGACATTTCTATGGATAACAGTGCTAGATTAGTCAATCTTTCTTGATCGGTAGAATTTCTAATAGTTTTTAATTCTTTTTAACGAGAAAAAACTACGTTCGGTCGATGCACTTGTGGCGGGAATAGTGAGTTAATTCACATAATTTAAGAATTTCAAGGCATACTCGATTTAGTTTACAATCATTAAGGGATTTCCATAAGTCACAAACATTATTTTTATTTATACCTTCCGATGTTTTGTATATCAATGAAAGTCCTGATTGCAATGCAGGGAAATCAAAATATTGTGAATATATTTTTTTTTTTCAAAGAATCGAAAGCACAGTATGGAATTGTAGTATGTTTTCTTAAAATGTTTTCTTAACCGCCCCTCCAACCCCCAGATTAGAAAACCTAGATTTTGTGATAAGAACGAGGCAAGTTTATAGTGGAGTCCTAAAAATCTAGGGCATCGCCAGTTCACTCCCTCCTTAACCCAAAGAAAATTCAAAAAAAAAATTTTGCTCCGGGGGGGGTTCCCCCCACAAAAAAAAGGGCCCCGGTAAATAGTATAAGCGCTTTTAACTCGGCTGATGCCATAAAATTTGTTAACTCTAAAATTGGTAATCTTTGATTCTGGTATCGTGTGTAATAGTAATGGTAATGGTGGGGGAGGCTGATGCCTGGCAAGTAGGCCACAGACGGGCCCTTTTTACCAATCCCCAGCTGTCCCCTCAGCCATGTGCTTCTCTTACTCCCTCATTGAATTTTTCCGACCTTCTGATGAAAGTCAGGATGTCACTCATTGCAAGGGAGCTCATCTCCTCCCTTAGAAGCGCCTCAGAACCGAAGATACTGTGTCTTAGGTGCCCAAACGCTCACATTGTCCCAGGAAGTGGTAAGACGTTTCTTCATCACTCCTGCATCTTGGACATGTAGGGTCTTCCTCAATACCTATCAATGATAGATGCCTCCTAAGTCTGCAGTGGCCTGGCAGAACACCGATTAAGAGATCAGAGTTTTCCGGCTCCGTCCCAGCAACAAGGCCGATCTCGATTTGTTCGGCCCCGTCACAAAATCTCGGGTTTGCCTGCAGGCCCTGTTGGCCCTCCAGTACGTCCTCAGTGTCTCGTGGGCCCACTCATTGAGGGCCGTTGAAACCAGCCTTCTTGAAATGCCTAACATAGGCTCAGGTCCGTGACAGGGTTCCTGGGCTCCGAGTCTAGCCAATTCATTGGCCTTCTCATTGCCTCCAACTCCCATATGTCCCGGGACCCACACAAGTCTCACTTGTTTATGCCTAGCCAGCTCTTCTAGAGCATCACCACACTCCTGGAAGAGAACTGATCTTGTCCTGGGGGAGCACACCGCTTTTAGAGCAGCCCAGCTGCAGATCTGTATTATCTGTTCCGCTCCATTGCTAGCCCTACCCGCTACCGCTAGGATGGCGTAAACCTCTGCCTGGAAGACTGTGGTGTACGAGCCTAGAGCAAAGCTCTCCTGTACTTCTTTGCCTTCCAGATATATTCCTGCCCCCGGAAGACGGTCTAGTGGCCACCCGAGATCCATCTGTGTAACACACCAGAGAGTCCGGGCAGAAGTCAATTCTTCCTTCACTCCACTCCTCCATACTGGGAAAAGTGAGAATGTAATTCCTTTCTAACATCAGTTGATCTTTTGCTTCTCTCACCTTCAGGACAGAGAGAGGGATTTCCCTCTCCGCCAGTCCTGCAGTTGCTGCGTGACCTTCAGCTCTGCCTAAACACTACCAGCTCCCAGAATCCCGCATTCTTAGATAGGCCGCCATAGCCTATCTCTTTATCCATGAGGGAAGCGTTGGCAGGCTTAGCAGGACCTCCAGAGCAGCTGTCGGTGTCATCCTCATTGCGCCAGTGATCCCTAGGCAGACTAGACTCTGGACTTTTGCCAGCTTTCGGGTCGTAATCGCTCTGTCCACGCTCGGCCACCAGACCACAGATCCATACTGGAGCCTCGGCCTGATGACCGCTGTGTACAGCCAGTGTAGGATCCATGGGTTGAGGCCCCAGTTCCTACCTACCGCTCGGTGCAATTGCCAGAAGGTTGCAGTCGACTTTTTGATGACGTCGATCTGCAGCCCCCATGACAGTTTGCTATCTAGGATCACTCCCAGGTACCTAACCTCCTAAACAAGCGCGAGAGATTTACCGTACATGGTAGGTGCCCTAAAATCCTCTATTTTTCTTCTCTTGGTGAAAAGGATCATCTCAGTCTTACAAGGGGAGGGCACGACCTTGGGAATTTATTTTGGGATGAGACTTCGTGTAATAATTGTACTTCTTTAGGGTGTTCACCCCTTGGAATGGCAACGCGCAACACACAATCGATTCGGAGAAAATGACGTTTAAAAATTCAAACTCAGCTTATATACTAGTGAGGTTCTTCGAGTTCCCGCGGCGAAATAGCCTAGCCGAAAACGTGTCTGCGTACCGCTTGGGCGCTCGGGGTTCGAATCACGTGCACGACTTACTTTTTTTTTTTTAATTATTTATTTGTTTTTACAATTAAATAAATTTATTATTTAATATTATCGATCATTTAAATAACAATAATGTCAATAATGTTATTTTACTAACGAAAAAAGACTTTAAATTTTAAATCATAATTTAATTATAGTAATAATTTAAATTACTACCAAATAAATATACTATAATTTAATAAACTATTATTATTATTATTATTATTATATCCATTAGTAATAGTGTATTTTAAATAATAGTTTATTAAATTATAGTATATTTATTTGGTAGTAATTTAAATTATTACTATAATTAAATTATGATTTAAAATTTAAAGTCTTTTTAAGTTAGCAAAATAACATTATTGACATTATTGTTATTTAAATGATCGATAATATTAAATAATAAATTTATTTAATTGTAAAAACAATTAAATAAATAATTAAAAAAAAAAAGTAAGTCGTGCACGTGATTCGAACCCCGAGCGCCCATTTAAATTGGAATTGGTACGCAGACACGTTATCGGCTAGGCTATTTTGCCGCGGGAACGCGAAGAACCTCACTAGTATATAAGCTGAGTTTGAATTTTTAAACGTCATTTTCTCCGAATGGATTGAGCGTTGCGCGTTGCCATTCCAAGGGGTGAACACCCTAAAGAAGTACAGTTATTACACGAAGTCTCATCCCAAAATAAATTCCCAAGGTCGTGCCCTCCCCTTTATAGATAGATTGACTGTGAGATCTGGGCACACCATTTTTCTATTATTCTACAAGCTACCTGCGTTCTGTTGCAAACGACGTTTAAGAAGCGACCGGTCACTAGGACCAGCCCGTCGTCCGTATATGCCTGCGCATAAAATTCTTCCGAAGTTAGGCTCTCCAAGAGACCATCCATTATTAGACACCATAGATGGTGTGATAGGCAGCTGCCTTGTGGACAGCCACCTCTCACTCCGACGTCCAATTGACAGTCTGCCAAAGCAGCACTAACTCGTCTCTCTTCCAGTGCAGATTTCACCCATCTGACCAGTACTGTAGCAGTACCTCTAGTCTGAAGGGCATCGCAGATAGTAGTAGTCCTTGCTTTATCAAAGGCTCCCTCAATATCCAAAAATACTGCCAGACTCTATGGGCCTTTCTACCTTATACACGACGGCGTGAAGGGCTGTCTCCGTGGACCTCCCTCGCCTATATGCGTGCTGATTTTTGTGGAATTGGTACCTGGCTAGGTCCCCTTCCAGCAGATATCTGTCCACTATCCGTGCCAGTGCTTTTAGCAGGAAGGATGTGAGACTGATCGCCCTAAACGATTTGGCAGCTGTGTAGTCCTTTTTTCCACTTTGGGGATGAAGACCACTTTAGCTGACCTCCAGGTCAGGGCAACATATCCCAGTGCCAGACTGGCCACAAATATTCCTCTTAAATGCGGTAGAAGAGTATCCAGGCCCTTCTGAAGCAGAGCTGGGAAGATCCCGTCTAGCCCCGCTGCTTTAAAGGGCTCGAACTCATTCACTGCGCAGACTACCGCTCCGTCCTTTACAATCTCCTCGGCAAGCCGCCAGTTAGCTGGTGGCATCGGCCCCTCCGAGGGTACTGCAATGGCAGCGCATTCGCCCGGGAAGTGAACTTCTAAGAGGTGTCTTAATGACTCCTCCCCAGAAGTAGTCCAAGTCCCATCTTGCCTTCGTAGGGATCCTATTGTCTCCCTTGTCTCCCAGCTGAGTATTTTCATCAGTCTGGTGGTTTCCGGTAGGGAATTCATTTCCCCACAATACTTCCGCCCTTTCTCTTGCTGCGCCTTAGTTCCTTTTTAAAATTTCTCCTAGCAATCGTGTGTGTAGAAATAATGTCGATTATTTCTGAAAATAATCTCCAATAACACATTTTTTTTGGTTTTCTATGATATCAATATTATTCTTTTTGTTGGTGCTTGAGTTTCTATCTTCAATTGCTCAAGTTTATTGCATAGGCGATCAAATTGTTTTCTCTTAGATAAGACAATTGATTTGAATTCCTGGATCTTTTTTATGCATAAATTTATATCGCTTCGATTTATTTTATGAAACTGCAAATATGTTATTACAAAAGGGAAATATTTCAGAAAAACTAGAAGTAAACGATTAAAGTTAGTGTCTGTTTTGAACATGTCCAAATAACTTCTAGAGCAAACTACTGTATCGTGATCCCATTCCTATTGGTGATCTAATATTTTTTTCAAAAAAATAAAATAAGTGGCTGGCGATATTCAAATACAGTTTGCACCAATCTACCATTATAATTCCATTGAGTTGGAGTTACTTTGGGCATTCTTTTATGAACATCGGAATCTAAAGCACTCGTCTGTTTTGACGATTTTGAAAAAAAATGATGCGATGCTTAAAACAGAACAAACATCTTGCATTCTTTGATACTGCTAACAGATTGTTGTAACACTAAATTTAATTGATGCGCCATACAGTAAATAAACTAAACGTCTCAGTTGTACATCTAATACACACTCGTGTTTACTCACAAAACATGACGCTATGAGAAAACAGCTTACACTCGAACAACTCACTGCAGAGCCATTCGATTGGTATCGGCATCTTGAAATTGGAAACCTAATGCATTGCAACTTTGTAACTTAACGCATTTTAAAACACTTGTTTTGACTAGCAATGTGCCGTTCCCGGGAATTTTGGGGAATATTCCCAGGAATTTCCCCCCTCATCAGAAATTTAAATATTATATGCATTAATGCATTCAACATAAATTCCTATTTTATGTACTTTACGGGTATAGAGATGTTTAGACAGGTAACTGAAATAAAAGTATCCAAGAAGCACCCCAGATGAGGTTTTACGGAAACACGGTCTCACGAGTTCACGACAACAGAATATATTGTCCAGATACCAGAAGAACATTGTTGTTTGTTGTTGTTACACCTTAATTATGTCACACATGTCATGACATGTTGATAAGCTGATGGCGCCGGCGTCCGTTATGAGACTGGATTGAGTCACTCCAAAAATGAAATAGAATTTTCCCGGGGGAATTTATGAATACCTCGAGAATTTCCCAGAAATATTCCCGGCCCGAGAATATTCCCGCTGGGGAATATTTCCCATGGCACATTGCCAATTTTGACACATATCGAGTTCATAAGCGCCGTCGAAAAAAGAGATTGGGCGCAATAAGAAAAAAATGAATGTTTTATTATTTTATGATTCTTGTAAGGGAAGCTGTGCTTCCGTAGCTTCCATGGAGAACACACCATTGGCATTGATGCATACACACTTGACATCTCTGGAAAAATACAAATTAATTATTGTTATACTTAATATTTAATTATTTTCCCATTGGTGTCCTTTAAGTCATTTTAGATACACTGAATTGACACCACATGGTAAATTGTTGACAAAAGATTCAAGAAGGTAAATTGTGTATATCAAATAATTGTATTCAAAATCTCTCAATTCAAATGTTGTCGTCATTTTACTTGAAGTTTAAATCGTATTATCATCCTATATATGTTTACATATTTGAATATAACCCATAGGCATCAGTTGACAGTGACGCAGTTGCATTAAAAATATACTCATTTCCATCACTATCAGTTATTTATTGATATCTCATAATTTATTACCGACAAATAACCAATAGCAACATCTTCATTTTCATGTGACCATTTTATTTCTGATAAAAACAAGTGACAACATTAAATTGTGAGTTTGTTTTTTCTCTTTATTAGCTACATTAAATATCAAAAACACAGTGCAAAAAAGATTAAATTTCATTTCAAATGAAGCCCTTTTGATTGTTCCTCAGTAATATCATCGCTGTCAAATCAAAATCTGCTATGTGGAGATTTTCTCATTTTTATGATATGGGTGTGATCTAGTAGATTTAGTTTTTCTGTGTGCTGTAGTGAAACCAGCTGTGTGTGAAATCGTTCTTAGTTGAATTTATTTATGACTTTAAAATCTACTATGTGCGCAAGTAGATATAACTACTATAGCAAAAAAATCACCAGGGAGGTATTTTGGGTGTTGGGTGTTCTAGGGTTAAATTAGTCATTTTTATAAAATGAATGTTTTCTGTTTTTTTTTCCTATGTAAAATTAATCTAATTTCACGTACTAAGTATGCATTTTATTTAAAGTGAAGTAATTATTTTTGGTTATCAACGATAGAAAAAGTTTGATATTTACAAATTTATGTTGGCCACATGACAAAAGTGACACCTTAATTTTAACTACTGTGCGACATACTAGGTCACAAACAATACCTCATTGAGATAGCGTGAAATGAAATATAAAATTCATATTCTTGAAATAACCGTTCAGAGTTGCTTAACTAGCTTTAGGAATGTTTATAATTGAAGTAACTAATGAAACAATGTCATAACTTTAATTCATTTTAAATTTTCTGGATATTCTGCTGTGGTTTTCACCAGTAATATTTAAAAATTCTGATCTCTTTTAACCAAATGTTTACAATTCAATGTAAGAGAGGTCAGAAAATTATCTGTTTTTTCTGTTTAGCCCATGGAAGTATATGTAGATGATGAAGCTAAATTAACGTTACATGGTTTACAACAACACTATGTTAAGCTTAAAGAAAATGAAAAAAACAAAAAATTGTTCGAATTACTTGATGTACTTGAATTTAACCAGGTGAGTAAAATAAGGTCCTTAAACCATATGAAGACTTGCTGCAACCTTGGCATAACAGAACACTGTCATGACAAATTTATGCTGGGTCATTTCTGTGTTACCAATCTTATGGTAATTATTATACATGATACATCAGTGCTTGATAGAATATATAAAATCATAAATGGAATAATATTAGTATTTATAAAACATGAAATTTTAGAATTAATATTCTTTGATGTTGATTTTTTAACTTTTATTTTTTTTATTGCTATATTTTGTATTTAGTGTGACAGTCTGACCATAGTCAGCAGTATCTTCATTAAACTGTCTGCTCTTAACAGCACTACGGAAGGTTTTTAGCACTTTCAATCTGACCAACGACCCAAACACTTAGTTATTATTAGAGCTTGTATCCCGGATGACATTTCCAGAGAGGGATTCAGAATTACACAATACTAGTGATGCTAAATACAGTGATTTTTCCATATAATGACCATTAGTAGTAAACTATTTTATTATATCAAAAAACAATTCTCTAATACTTTTGTAAACTTACAGTAATCAAAAACATTGGTCACTAACTGTTATTGCTACACAAGCTCAAGGCATCATTAATACAAAAGTTTTATTTTATAAACCATAGTGAAAACTGAAAATTCATGCGAACGTTTCTCCCACAGGAGCTTAGATATTTAGCATTTTGTATTGAAGATGAGCAGAGTAAAGCTCGGAATTAGGTATTGATGATGTCAGCACGTAAATATGTTCATGTAATTTTTTTAGCGATTTCTGTAATATCCAAAGTTGATAAAGTCAATTTATTATAACTCAAACAAGACTGGAGGTATTCTTTATAAACAAAAATGTAGGAATTTAGGAATCCATGAAAACACATTTTACCCCTTTTCCACCCCCTTAGGACTTGCAGCAATATCGACGGTGATGCACCCACTACTACATATAATTTCCTCTAGTTGAATCAGTAATAAACCACGAAAAGAGATAAGAATTTTTATAATTTCGTACTATCCTCCTATGCCTGACCTGACTTTTACAATGTCATCCAAGATATGAGCTCTAGTTGTAATATTACAACAAACAATCATTGGCACTTTATTAGCCAATCAATATATTCAAAAAAGCCATGAACAATTTGCCCCCCCCATGATAAACAATATCAGGAAATGTGTAAATTCAATAATAATATTGATCAAATTGATAAACTTAGCTACAATGTTGTAGGTTTAGACCTAAACAAAATTGCATAACAGAATGCCGCTCATAACAAAGTAGTACTACATTTTAGTGATCGTTTTAATTTAGTAATTCAGAATTAGTCGTGGAGGGAATGGCAGATGCCTATATTTGTATTCAAAAAAAGTGTATCAAGAAGATGGTGGCCGTTAGATTTATACAGAACAGAAGTTACATCTGGAAAAGGGCTGATAAGCTTAAAGTTTCAAGAAGTGTTGGCACACCTTAAAAATTTTACTAAAATGTCATGTCACAAACAGATTTTGATGTTTTCATTATAACATCAGTTCAGCAACAAAAAAAAACTGGTGAATTTACCATTCCAAATATATTAGTGTTTTGTTAACACAGTTATTTATATGTTCATCCAAATCAAGCTTAAACTACGGAGCATCCTGTGATATGACAGTAGTAAATTGAAAACCAATAGATTGCTGTGTTGTTGTATACCACATGCGCCACAAGGTTCTCTGATGCCGTTTTGTTATGTGAATGCAATCTGTCAATGCCTTTTTGTTGCAAGTCTGTACACAGCTTTAAAATTTGTTTATTTGAAGCGTATTTTTAATTACACAAAGTTCCATAATTTAATAGAATATAATTGATTTAGGTACATATTAATTTTAACGTATGCAAATTTTTTTATAGAATTTTAAATATGTAATAAAAGTAGAATGATAAATTTAATGAAATGTATTTCCAATGAATGACTAGGACCAATAATACCTTTTTAAAATTATTGCACCAAGTATAATAAAAAAACAAATACTTAGTACAAATACATTCCATTTCAAATGTACTTAAAAATTTTACAGGTATAACTTGTATACTTAAAAAGTAAATCATAAATTTTATCCACAAAAATAATGCTTAATACATATTATGTGTATAACAATTTTGGCACTCGTTCGATTATTCCTTAAATATGCGCATCCACTATTATCACAAAGATTTATATGAACACGTCAAGAGAAATTTATAGAAAGTTATGCCTTTTTTACTGATTAGATTGTGAAAATGTAAATTACATATACAGGCTGTAACAAATTCGCTTCTCACTACAGGGATCTCTGAATTGGTAAGAGGTTCAGCATCGGTTAAATTGGGGCAAAGTTGCAGAATTTGGCAATCAGTAATATGCCATTGAGAAATCGAAAATATCTTGCTGGTTTGATATTTTTGAAAAAAAAGTAAAATTTTTAATTTTCGTTTTTATTTTTTCCTGGTGTTATTTGAAGAGATATCGAAAAATTAAAAACACTCGTTGGAATTTTTTATTCTTCATTGATGTATTAAACTTTTATGTTGCTAAACGCTATAAACCTCATCAAGAAAAAAAATCACATTTTTTTTCCAGTAAACGTTACTTTATTATTTTTCATAATTAACAATTATTAACAATAAAACTATAAAAATTAAATTGAGGTGTGAGGTTCAATTGCTACAAAAAAAAAATACAATAAAAAAATATAGGTCCGTATTTAATATAACGTACTTAATGATGGTCGTGAAAAGACGAAACGTCTTATAAAAAAAACTTTAAGCTAAATTGTAAAGGATAAGAAACGCCAATGAAAAAGTGTTTTTAGTTTTTCGATATATCTTCAAATAACGCCAGAAAACAATAAAAACGAAAATTAAAAAAAAAAAAAATTCAAAAACTCGACAGCAAGAGATATTTTGGATTTCTCAACGATATCTTTCTGATCGCCAAATTTTGCAACTTTGTCCCAATTTAATCTATGCTGTATCTCTTACTGTTTCTAAGATCTCTAGTGACAAGCGAATTTATTGCAGCCTGTATGTATTTGCTAAACGAATTAAATATTACTGCTCTAAAATAGTACTATTTGGTCAGGGAAAGACCCGCGGAAAGAATGTGATTTCTGCATTCCATTCACAATTAAGCGTAAATGAAATAAATTAATTAGTGCATGGCAAATTCTTATGATCGTTTGCATCCGAACCTACTCATTGAGAGAGATATTATATTCCTAGTATATGGATTCACAGAAAGCTGGCGACTTACTGGCAATACTCTCCCTTGCCGCGCGGGCCTTCTTTCGCCGGCTGGACAGCATATTGTGTATCTAGTAGTGAAAGCAATATATTCTCGGACGACGATGTAAATAGTTTTTTCTGAAATCGCTCAAGAATGTCTACTTTCTCGGCGCAATTTCAGATCCCAAAATATGCTATTTTAGTATTTTAATCCAAGCAACCATCATAAAATAGTACGAGAAAGTTACTTTTCCGACGTAAGCCGGTAAAGTAACTCCCGGATAACACCTGGACATCATCATTACTATCCATTTTAAATATTTTTTTAGCACACAAGTATTAAAGCTAAATAAGCATTAGATCTGACTTTTATCACAACAATAAATAAACAGTGATTGTCAAGGAAACGATTTCATAAGCAATTAGAGATTATAATGAAAAAATGTTATGCATTAATAAAAATTCCTTAATTTATAATAATATTGATTGCGATTTCAGAAAAAGTAGTATGTGTACGTCATAGTAAAAGCACGTTCCCGGACTTCAATGCTTGTTGGCCTCGACTTAACGCTTCGGTCAACAATTTACATCGTCGTCCGGGAATCTATTGCTTTTACTACTAGATACACAATGTACTATTTTTCAATAAGTTTTCATTCAAAATCAATTCACATTTGCAAAATATTAAATCCAGATTGGTGAGAATTTTAATTTTTTGCAGTAATTTAGGAGCACGTTAATTTGATAATTGACAAATTAGTGTTTGTGTAAAGGCTTTAGAATATGATTTTTATGATGACAACTTTCAAACTGATTCAGATGATATGAAAAATTTGAACTCTCTCACTGACCATAAGTTTTCTAATTTACCATTGTTCTGCCTTTGGATTTTATTAATTAAATAAATATGATTGCATTTCAGGTTGTTATTTTTGTAAAGTCAGTACAGAGATGTGTAGCTTTAGCACAATTATTAACAGAACAAAACTTCCCAGCTATTGGAATTCATCGAGGCATGGACCAGAAAGAACGTCTTTCCAGATATGAGCAATTTAAAGATTTTCAGAAGGTATGTTTGTTAATAATTTGATGTAAAAAACAATTTTTTTTTCCATTTATGTTTTCAAAGGAATAATTTTAAATATTTATCATACAAAATTTATACATGGTGAGTCATAAGTTATATTTAAATCACCGATTCTTGACATCTGTAGAAATCCTCTGACACATTTTTCCCCCTGTGTTATCGACTTTCAAAAAAATACGATGAAACTGTTTTGGAACTGCTGGTTACTGGAAACATTCTATATCTTAACTAAAATGATGTATTGGATTGAAGCAACGTTGCCGCATTATGCAATTCTCTCACCTAGGCCCGGTTTTACAATCGTGAGTTAACATAAGTTGGAGGTTAACTAGCATTATATTTTCATAAAAATCGATTTCTAGTACAAACTACTTCAACTAAAAGTGACTTTAGCATAAAATATATTTGTTACTATAACCACTTCCAAAACAAATGTAAAATTGAAAAAATTTTAATTCTAAAAGTGTGAGTTTAGCTAACCCCCACAACTGAAATACCGAGCCCTACCAGGATGAAATAATTACCTACTTAAACGATTAATTGTTCCATTTGGAATAATTTTTAAACATTTTAAAATACCTTTCAATATAAGAAATGTACAATTTTGTCTTTTTTTGCACCAATCAACATTTCTTAAGTGTTTCATATGGAACGTACAACAAAAACCAAATTTTCCGATGAACAGTAAACTTTTTAGGAAATCTCGAGAGGAATTTAATGTTTCCATCTCATTTTTTTCAAGTTTATAAAAGAATTATTATTTTTAAGAAGTAGGTACTGACCCTCTGCTATTACAATAATTTGAAATGTGTAGGGGTTCAGGAGTTCAGCTCTCTACTATATTAATTGGCCTTTAATAGTAAAACACTAAAGGTGCAACACAATAACAATCGGGTGATGGAAAATAGTTTGCAGTATTTTCACACACATCTGTCACTTTTTACACTGGGTATACCTAACAATTTGCCTTTTTTTCCCTCCATAATACTCTGGACGGTTAGGAGGATAGTATATGTCATTTTTTAAGAAAATGATCAATTTTTCTTGAGAAAACAGCACTTTATTTGGAATAAGCCATTACATGATAAAAATTCAACCACGCCATAATGTGAATTGCGATGTTAGCGTGGCGTGTCAAATATTTACTAAGTTTCCATGGAGTATTGAAATCGATTCACTCAGTTCAATACCGTTCAACGATTTCATGAACAGTATCTAAAATGATTTGAAATCCCGTTTTGAATTTTAACATTTGCCAGCTGTTAACTGTCATTTCCCTTGCCCATCACTGATCACGTGATCTTCATAAAAACATTAAAAATTGTAAAATAGGACATTTAAGGGCAAGGAAAATTAAGGGGAATGACAAATTTTAATGATTATTGTAGGACAAGGAACACAGTGAAATTATTTGAGCCGCACTTTAGATACAATCTGGAACGAGACGCTAACGACATATAGTGTGGTTAAATTTTTATCATGTAGCGAAGTTATATAAAGTGCTGTTATTCTAAGGAAAAAAATTGATCTTTTTATAAAAAATTTCTTATACTATCCTCCTTACTGCCCAGAGTATTATTGAGGAAAAAAATGCAAATTGTTAGGTAAGTCCGATATAAAGTGACAGAAGTGTGTGAAAATATGTTTTTTTCCTTTTCCCATAACGGCTTGTTTCCGGCGAAATAAACTACATATTCGTGTTCAGAGTATCTCATTATGGGGGTAGAAAAATTTTCAGGAAATTTAAAGCATCTTATTGGGTATTAAATAATTACCATTTGTAACAAACCTACCCTTTAGATAATGTGACGTCTCTGAACTTGATCATAAGGGTGTTCTTTTGCTTTTCTGTTTCATATCCCAGTAATCCATATATGGAAGTAATCCGATTTCGTTTTTTTCGTCATTTGTTGTTGTAAACAATAAACCTGCGTAACCTATAACTTTTGTTATGTTTTGTGCTACAAAGATTTATTTATGGTCTAACCACTGAAGTTTATTTAAATTTAAAAAGTGGTTTTCTCACAAAAATTTGTATTTGGTATTTATAAGACCGAAACTTATGTTTCTTTAAAATTCTGCAAACCGAAGACTGACTAATGTCGCATTCCGTTGACAATTCCCTTGTTGATGTTGTTGGGTGTACCATCACAAATCCTAATACATCAATTTCTTTGTCCTCACAATAAATGTTTGATGGTCATCTTGTTGATCGGGTTCGTTTCTTAATTTTTGTTCCACTCTGGCAAACAAGTGTCTGCTTGGAGGACTTCTGTTGGGATATCATTGCTGATACAGTCCTGCAGCTGCAGTTGCATTTTTGTGACACTCTCCATATATCAGTAACATATCGACCTTTTCACTTCTACTAAAATTATTCATTTTCTTTAATTTTTACTCAAAGAGATTTCCGTAACGCTTTATTTTTTATCTGTCTGACAGCTGATATTGTTTTATTACATTCAATGGCTACTATGATTTTTCCAATGTTATTAGGTTACCAGATTTTAAACAGAAATGTGTCATTTTAGTTTCCAAAGCCCACTAATCTATTAGCCGCATGTTTCTAAAAGCTTGGTTGCATTGTATTTTGGCTGAAATCTCAAATATTTCTGAGCGGATTTTCAAAATTTTGGTATCATTAGATTCGTATGAAAATGGGGTATTTAAAAATGTTGGTGGACGACTAACTTCCCATTTAAAAAAACCGAGTTAGTGGGTAAAAATCACATTTAAAAATTTTAAACGCCTAGACAATTAAGTAATGCAATCATATTGCTCTTTTTATTTTTATAGTAACGTAGCACACCAACTAAAATATATTTTGGGCACCAGAGCACTCTGGATTCAGAAATAGATTTTTTAATAAAATTTTTAATGTTTATCAAAAAGTGACCAAAATGGATGTATTGTATTCAAAATTTCCTCTAGATTCCAAAAATGTAAAAATATATAGGGTGTTTCATTTAAAAATGAAAGTTGTGGTCATTTCCGGTCAAACCTGATGTGCACCAAACTTGATTTTTGTATTGAAAAGATGGCATTTTAATCGTATAATAAGCCCCTCGAAATTTCAATTTTCTATTCCAAATATTTTAGGAGATATCGGGGCGAGCGCAATTCGTGACGCCCGGTATATATGTATGTATATATATACATATATATACATATACATATATATACATATACATATATATATATATACATATATATATATATACATATACATATATATATATATATATATATATATATATATATATATATATACATATATGTCTACATATATATACATATATATATATATATATATATATATATATATATATATATATATATATATATACATACATATACACATATACACATATACATATACACATACATATATACATATACACATACATATATACATATACATATATATATACATATATATACATACACATATGTATATATATATATGTATGTATGTATGTATGTATGTATATATATGTATATATGTACTTAACCAAATATTTCATTTACCCAGATCCATGTACTGCAGTTAATAGTAATTGAATGCATAATGATGATAAGGATTGTAGGGACATATGATACCTGATTATTTACAAGTGGAATATTCTGACATAATAAATACAAATAATTTATTTGTCGTGGGGTATAATAGATAATAATTATTTTTGTCTGTTTTCAGAGAATACTGGTTGCAACTAATCTTTTTGGGCGTGGAATGGATATTGAACGTGTCAACATTGTTTTCAATTATGACATGCCAGAGGATTCAGACACTTATTTGCATAGGGTTGCCAGAGCAGGACGTTTTGGTACTAAAGGTTTAGCTATTACCTTTGTATCAGAAGAAGGAGACGCCAAAATTTTAAATGAAGTGCAGGACAGATTTGATGTGAACATCACAGAATTACCTGACGAAATTGATCTTAGTTCTTACAGTAAGTTATCAAAATGATGAAATGACGTTGATTAAAGTAATATTTTTTATTTCCAGTTGAAGGACGATAACATGGATCAACAGAGTAATGGAAAATAAAGAAAAATGTATTATCTCTTATTTTTTATAAGTTGTTTGTAAAATTTGTGGTTTGGATTAATGTTTTATTTTAATGCGCTGATGTCATGTTGAATCATAAATAGTATTAGTGTAATGTACCTTAGTAATTTTTTTTACATTAAATAATTACCACATGAATGTTTTTTTTTATAGTCCTGTGATTAACATTTTTCATTACAAAAAGATGAACTTGCCATTAATTAGGAATATTGCAACTTTAATTACCTATTATAACTAAAAAAAAAAGAACATTTCTTTTCGGATACCACTTTTCATAGAAAAAAGTTGAAATATTGTGCCAGGTTATTTTTTAAGCAAAAAAAAAAATCAGAATCGTGTGGAAAATGATTTCAAATTTCATAAAAAAAAATATTGGTTTTTTACAATTGCACCTTCTTGAAATTTGCTCATTGAAAAATGAATCTAAAATAAAATTTCAAAACGGTACCTAACTTTATAAAAAAGCAACATTTTTTTGTTGAATAAGATTTATAGGAAACGACTACTCGGCGGACAAAAGCCCCGACCTGCGTTGAATTAAACCTGCAAGTCTTGTTTGGTAGCTAAGATCATTTGTCAATTCCTCACTAGACTACTAAACAAGACTTGCAGGTTTAATTCAACGCAGGTCGGGGCTTTTGTCCGCTGAGTAGTTATTTCCTGTAAATCTTATTCAGTATATAGTTTAGCCCCCAGGGGTAGAAGTCGCAGCTCTTGGTAAAGTGTTTACGGGTTAATTGAAAACCGTATAGAAAACTAAAAGCCTGCAAAAACCGTCGGCATCTCTTTATTGTACATGGGCGGAGGTAAATAGAAATGCTTGTCAAAGAAAATGTTATACTTTTTTGAAAATTGTATTAATTTTTATTATTTTTTGTTTATTAGATAGACTATTTTTGTTCATTTCGCCAATAACATATTTTTGAAATATATCAGTTTTAGATATAATGTCTAAATATTTAAATTTATTGGGTTTAGTTTTAAAGTTAACCCATACTATATTGAAATATGTTATTGCTCGGCAAGGACTAACAAGAAGGTATGAACATATCCTTGCCAGGATGAGGGAATGGGACAAGTTAGATTAGCGAGGGGCAAGGATGTTATATAGTAAAAAATAAAATTAAATTTCTTCTAAAATAAAAATTAAAATGTAAGTTTCTTAACCAAAGCAAAGAATTAGTACAACAAAAATAAATATGTGTTTAGATAAAACATAAATAAAAACAAAATTAAAATATGCTCTAGAATAAAGTAACAAATTAAAATTTCTTGTCAACTAAATAAAATATATTCCAAGAAATGTAACAATAAAAAAGTAAACTTCATACCTAATATAATAAATATTTTGTTCTGAAAATATATATTAAAAAAGTTAAATGCTAAAAGTTGACGCGTCTGAATCCTCACTTTCTGAAGAGGAATCATTACCCGGTTGAATTATAATCGACGCAATGGGGGTTAGTGTTGGATATTGATTTTCTTTTTTAATTACATGCTGAACGCAATTTTTCCATAAATCAGTATTGTCGAGGTCATTTATTATTTCTCTTATATGATCTACTACTACCGCGCTTAACGTTGGAGAGTCATTACATTTTCGCAAACGATCTTTTAAAGTTGCCCAAACCATCTCGATAGAATTAAATATGCAATAGTACGGAGGTAAGCGCAAAGGTGTATGACCGTGTATATTGGATAAGTTATCAATAACATTCCTTTTTGAAATTCTGTTCTTTTATTCTTTTCAGTAATTCGCGCTTTATTGGAACTTTACAGGAATTTCCATATGTTTTTCTCATGAATTTTAAAATGTCTTCCTTTCTTGTACTGGTGTTTCGTATTTTATTTAATATTCGCGAGTGATAAGAAGCATTATCTAATATAATTACCGATTTAGGCGGAATATTTGGTAAAAGCTGTTCTGAAAACCATTTTTCGAATAGATCGGCTGACATATCTTCGTGATAGTCTGCAGAAGACTGCGATATTTTTTTGGCCGACAAGAGCAACGCATTAGGTACAAACCCGTTTTCACTTCCCGCATGAAGTATGATAACGCGTTTTCCTCTAGAACACGGAGTATTTAAAACACAATTATTTGAATCGTCCACCCAACCATACTGAACATCATGCGTGTCAAACCATGTCTCATCTAGATACACTATATGCCTGTTTAGTTTACGATTTTCTCTGATTTTTTCCAAATAATCTACCCGAAGTGCTACTATACGTCGCGATTCCATAATTACCATACGACTGTCAAGTTTTTTTATGTTTAAAACTGCATTCTAATAAAACATTTCGTAGTGTATCTATAGAACTATAATTATAATCAGAATAATCGCTTAATTTTTCTCGAATCATTTTTAACGTAGGAACTATATTTTTTTCATACATATTATAAATTATACGCCGTATTACATTTTTGGTAGCATCATCAATATTTTTTTAATTTCATATTTTTCCGTTTCCTATTTGTACCGTGATCTATAATATCTCCTTTTTTAATTACACGATAAATTGTTGATTTTGATATTATAGTTAATTCGTTAATACGTTCTATTATTTCTTTCTCACATTTTCATGATTTTCGCTTTTTAAACGTTCATATATATTTAAAATAATGCGTTGACTTTGTACGTTTAAATCTTTATTTTGAAACTCTAAATTTATTTAGGCCGACAATAACCGGTTCAACTATTTCGGGATTTTCGGGCGTTATTATATTATCCTCTGTTTCAAATGGTCTCCAGAAAGCCATGGTAAATTAGTAAATAATACAATATCTTAAAATAATACAATATCTTTACCTTTTATATAGTAATAAATATTTATAAATATGAACAATAAGTATAAACTGAACCACACTTGATATTATAATAGGTATCACTGCACTGGAAAAATGTTATAACGAACTAGGTGACATCGAGTCCACGTTGACTAATGACTGATATAACTCAAACACCCACCGACCAACCGGACTGACGAATATCCGGATCCCAGCCAATCGTCCTCAAACCAAGGCCAATGTCGGCACATCTCACAACTCCACGTTGACTGCTGAGAAACGATTTAACGAGTCTTTTTTATACTAGTGGGCCTGTCCGTTTTATTATCTTTAAACACGTGCAGTCGTAGATGGTTCATTCAGGCTGATTACATTGCCAGTCTCGGACTCGCCTGCACAATTTCAACTACCATTCGATTCTCGATACCATTGCTAAATACATAGGACAAAATATCAAGTTAAGTGCGCACGGTTCTGTGCTTTAACACTGACCAATTTCAATTGACTTCGTAAAGACTTTACCTGCTTTGCAGGCCGCTATCAGTCACTTAGGCATCAGTGATGTCTGACGGTTAGTAGCACTGACCACCAGAGGGATACACATCACTCACTGTCTGTCTTCCTTAGTCTGCTTTAGGCTAGCCTGGTTTGCTATTATAATTTGTCTTTTCCCTTACTTATGGCACACTGACGAGAACATAAGTTCGAAACCGGTCTATGTCTAGTGAGGAATTGACAAATGATCTTAGCTACCAAACAAGACTTGCAGGTTTAATTCAACGCAGGTCGGATCTTTTGTCCGCTGAGTAGTTGTTTCCTGTAAATCTTGTTCAGTATATAGTTTAGCCCCCAGGGTTAGAGGTCGCAGCTCTTGATACCTGCTTTGCAGGTCGCTATCAATCACTTAGGCATCAGCGATGTCTGACAGGTAGTAGCACTGACCACCAGAGGGATACACATCACTCACTATGTCGGTCAATATTTTTTTATGAAATTTTAAATGCGATTTATTTTCTACCTGATTCTGGAAAAAACAATGGTGAAAAACTGGTCTTGATAGTTTTGCCTTAAAGTATCGCTTGGGTCCTATGTTCCAATACCAAGATATGACACAAGCCCCCGTTGTGTTACATCTATCCTGTAACACAATGTATATACCAATGCGTAGGGATGCGCGATACGGTACGATATTTTCGGGTATCAGTACTTTTCTTTCCGATCCTCGTTATTTTGCACCAATATTACAGTTTACCATACGGTACATTTTTAGTAGTATTTGTAATGTATACAGGGTTGATAAGTCATAATTTAAAAAAAAAAATCAAAAATCACGATTTTCAAAAAAAAAAATCAAATTATGATTTTTTTGATTTTTTATTCATCTTTTTTACATAAACATCCTAATAATTGACATTAACAATGTATTTAGTATGTTAACAAAGATAGTTTTTGTTTAAACTTACAAATGGAATAAATTGTGTACCTTGTATCTATAATTGTAAAATAAGCTAGAGCATACATGAAAATTCCTGTCAGAACTTGAACATTCGCCTGTCTTTATAATGCGCGAGGATGGTGCGAATTGCCATTATTTGCTAATCTGCCGCGTAACAAGTGAGAAAGCGATTCTGAGTGATTATATTTATAGTATTTAAATATTAAATAATTTTTTAACATGTCCTCTAATAGAAGTGGAAGGAAAAAAGATCCTATTTGGCAATATTTTATTGAAAAATCAAGTAAGCTTGTTGGAAAAAGTGGTAGTAGAGCTACATGTACCATAGAAATGCAAGGGTTTGTGGACTGACTGAAAATCCACTGGAAAAAATGTGCTTCGCGTAATGTAGAAAATGTAGAAACAAATAATGAAGGTCCCTCTACTTCACGAACAGTGTTCCATGTAAGTATAGTGTTATTTTATTTATAATTATAACTTCTTAGTAAGACAAAATATTAAGAGAATCTCTTTTTTTTTAATTTACTTATTTAACGTCGGTCTATTTCTATGACCTGGAATGGGTTGGAACCTTAGATGCGAAGATAACACTGACGAAGTTTTTCACAAAACACTATACACTGCAATCGACGCGCGTTTCGCCAACCAAGTTGGCATCATCTGCAGATGATTAAAACTGTGTTTAATCATTTCTAGATGATGCCAACTTAGTTGGCGAAACGCGCGTCGAGTGCAGTGTATAGTGTTGGTGTTTCGTGGAAAACTACGTCACTGTTAGATTCAAATTTAGCGTTAAAATGATCTAGTGCATTTTCTAGATTTCTAGTATTTTTTCCCTGTGCAAATGTGACTTTCATTCACTCCTAGTTTTAAGAACAAAGTATAGTATCTATGCATGTCTGTGTAGCTGGGTTTAAACAACATAACAATCTTGTTTTTTATTACAGATACAATTGAACACGTTACAACAAGATGCAGAGGAAGATAGTGCCCCACAGTCGTATCTTCTACGCCATTAAGTAAAAGAAGAAAAGTAGTGTCCGACTCCAGTTCTGGATATTTTGTTGTACGTACGACCAAGTCTAATAAAGAAGAAATAGATAAACAAATTGCTAGAGCTCTCTATGCGACAAACAGCAGTTTCATATGTATTGAACAACCTGAAGCAATAACGATGTGTCCAACAGACTGCTCGATGAAGTGTATAACGAGGAAAAAAGTAAATGTTTTAAAGATTTATCAGGAAGTTCAGTTTGTCTGTCATTGGATGGATGGTCCAACATACACAATGAACCAATATGTGCAACTGTAACTACGGAAAATGGGTCTTCCTTTTTAGTAGACACGATATACACATCTGGAAATCCATATACATCTGTATATTTAACAGAACTTGCAACAAACTTAATGAAAACTCCAAACACTGACTATAATAATAATAATAATAATAATTTATTGACCATGTTGAAATACAAAAACTGTACATATGGTACAGTACAGGGAGATCTTTCCGACCCGGAGGCCAATCACTTGCCTTAACTCCTGCTACAAGATATTTACACGTATCTTGTATGCTAGGACACTGAGGTCTGTTGATCCGGTCTTCCAGCAGATACACGAACAGCGTGGTGCCAAGAAGGTCATGGCAGGTTGCAAGAACAGCCTGCTGATAGACCGCTGTATTACACAGGATTCTGTGCAATACAAGCGGAATCTATCGATGGCCTGGATTGATTACCGCAAGGCATTTGATACAACATCACATGAGCTATTGTTGTACTTGCTCGAATGTCTTGCGGTACCAGCACCACTAGTGAGATGCATAGAACAGCTGCTGCCGCTCTGGAAGACCCGCTTCACCATAACATCAGGTGAACAGCGGGTCACGACAGAGCAGGTGGCATTAGGAGAGGAGTTTTCCAGGGTGACTCCCAGAGTTCTCTCCTCTTCTGCATCTCACTGCTGCCGTTGTCTGTTGGGCTCCGCCAAACCCGCGGATATCAATGTGGGCCACCCAGCGACCGGAGGCATAAGGTCACCCATCTATTTTATATGGATGACCTTAAACTTTATGCCTCCGGAGAGCGTGAACTACAAAACGCTCTTAGGGTGGTCGAAGAATATACGCGGGCAATTGGTATGGAGTTCGGGTTGGACAAATGTGCAGTCGTCCACCTCAAGAGAGGACGATGCGGGGAATTCCCTGAAGATGCGCAGCTCGCAGACGGAAGCATCTTAAGTCATCTGGATGCCGGAGAGACCTATACATATCTGGGTGTGCAACAAAGGCACATCCAAGATGTAACAAAGTACCCACGTGTACCTCCCACGTCAACGGGGGGGGCCGAGGACTCTTGAGCCTGGAGTTTACGCATGGCAGAGTAGTATTGAGTATGGCATGTAACATCCTCAGGAGCTCAGATCCCCTCTTGCAGTTTGTGAAACATCACGAAACTGTAGGAGTAGGAGCAGGATTGTTCAAGGCAGCTAAAAGAGCCGCAGATGAACTCGGTCTCGCATTTGACATCGGGTGAGGAGGCCGGCGAGGTGCTGATGCTGAGTCAGTCACCGAACTTCAGCCAAATCGTCTGAGAGCCCGAATCAGAGCTGCCGAACAGGAAAATCTGTTTCGGCAGCATGTCGATAAACCCCAGCATGGTGTCTTCTATAAGAACATAGAAACACTGGGTTTATCGACCAGGCTGACATTCGCCTTTCTAAGGTCAGCCGGGCTTAAGTCGGAGACCGAGGGATTCATTCTGGCCTGCCAGGATGGTGTTATCAACACCTTGGTCTACCGTAGCCGCGTGTGGCGTGTAGAGGTTCCTGATATCAACTGCAGGACCTGCCATCAGGCGCCGGAATCGCTCATGCACTTACTTTCTGCATGCCCTATATATTCGATTTCGGCCTACATCCACCGACATAACGTGGCTTTACGAGTGCTATACTACCATCTAAGGCACTCGTACGGGGTAGACCAGACACCAGTGCTGCCTTACGTCCTCGGAGATATTGAGTCCGTTGTCGAGAACGAGAAATGCCGGATTTACTGGAACTACTCGTTCCGACTGTCAGGCTAATCCAAGCCAACAAGCCTGACATAGTCCTCCTCGACCATCAACTCAAGGTGATGTATGTCATCGAGTTCTCGGCACCTGCAGAGAAAAACATCACCTTGAAGGAGGAGGAGAAACGGACCAAATATCGCGATCTCCGGTACGAACTCCAAGTGCTGTACCCAGGCTACTCAGTAAAAATGGTCGCCCTTATAATCGGTGTGCTCGGAGGGATAAAGCCTACGCTGCTCTCGGAACTGAAGATCATACTGGCCTGCCAAAAATCAGCCGAGTGGCTGGCAGGCCAAATGCAGAAGGCGTTCATTTTTGGTTCTCTCCGTCTGCTTAGGGCACACGATTCCGGAACCAACAGTCACTAACCCTGCGGGATGTGGGGAGTGGCTGAGGTTAATGTGCTGGCGCGACTCCCGTGAGGCGTCGGAGGCCACGGGAGGACTGTCCAGCGTCGGGCAACCGAAAAAAAAAAAAATTATTGACCATGTTGAAATACAAAAACTGTACATATGGCAAGTCAAGTAAAAAAAAAGGTGTATATAAATATAAATAAACGTTTCACAAGAGTATAAACGTCAATAAATAAATATATGAATAAATAGTACAAATACATATGCAGTTAACAATAATTCACATAAAAAACACTATATAAAGACATTTCTAGTAAATAAAGTTTTACACACGTTTTAAATTTTTTAAGACAGTTTATATTTTTCAGATTATTGGGTAGCTTATTAAACAAAACAATGCAATTATAGTTTGGTGACTATTTGTAAAAAGTAGAGGTGTGAGTTGGAATACTCAACGTATTATTATGTCGTATATTGTAAGAATGTGTACCTCCGAATCTGTCAAAATTATGTTTATATCTATATGTAAAGCACACACATTTTAAAATAAAAATAGATATTACAGTTAAAATTTTATTCTTTTTAAAAACATTTCTGCATCTAGTGGTTTCAAATTAAAAATTAGCCTTATTATTCTTTTTTTTGGGAAATTAAAACCCTGTTTATGTTCCTACCGACTTCCCCAAGCAAGTATATTCAAAGACAAATGACTATAGACCAAGGCATAATATATATTTAATAATCCGTTGATATCTAAAACACTTTTCATTTGTAATGGCAAAATAACCAGAATTTAATTTCTTACAAACAAAATCTATGTGTTCATCCCAAGAGAGCCTACTATCTAGGTGTGTTCCTAAAAATTTTACACTTTGCGCTACTTCAATATTATTATTAGATAAGAAGTCAGGAGTAAGCTCTTTTCTTATATGAAAATTTATATAAACAGTTTTCTTGTTGTTCAATATCAACTGATTACGCTGACATCATATATCTAGTTCATCGTAAACCTTAGCGACATTTTCACAGAGTTGTTAGAGTTGGTTAGGTGCTGAAACCGTGATAGTTGTATCGTCAGCAAACATTGTGACTCTACCTATGGTAATAAATTTTGGTAAATCGTTTACATAAATTGAAAATAATAAAGGACCTAACACAGAACCCTGGGGTACTCCCATATGGACATCCCTTATATCAGACATAATGTCGGAATATTTCACTAATAATTTCCTATTTGACATGTAAGATTTTATCCACTGCAACAATGCGCCCCGAATACCAATATTATACAATTTCGCAAATAAAAATTCAATGTTAACAGTATCAAAGGCACAGGAGAGATCAAACATTAATGACATGACATACATTCCCTGGTCAAGCTCTTTGTAAACAAAATCTAGCAAATGGTAGCAAGCAGTTTCAATCGATTTATTGGCTGTAAAGCCATGTTGACAAGATGTGATAATATTATGCTTACTTAAGAACTGCACTATCATATTATGGACTAACCTCTCAATTAGCTTAGAGAAAGTACGTACAAGAGAAATTTGTCGATAATTTGCTATATTGAGTGTATCTTCTTTTTATACAGTGGTATAATGGTAATGGTAATGGTGGGGAGGCTGACGCCTGGCAAGTAGGCCACAGACGGGCCCTTTTTACCAACCCCCAGCTGTCACCTCAGCCATGTGCTTCTCTTGCTCCCTCATCGAATCTTTTCGACCTTCTGATGAAGGTCAGGATGCCACTCATTGCGAGGGAGCTCATCTCCTCCCTTAGAAGCGCCTCAGAACCGAAGATACTGTGTCTCAGGCGCCCAAACGCTTCACATTGTCCCAGGAAGTGGTAAGATGTCTCTTCATCACTCCTGCATCTTGGACATGTAGGGTCTTCCTCAATTCCTATCAATGATAGATGCCTCTTAAGTCTGCAGTGGCCTGTCAGAACACCTATTAAGAGATTCAGAGTTTTACGACTCCGTCCCAGCAACCAGGCCGATCTCGATTTGTTCGGCCCCGTCACAAAATCTCGGGTTTGCCTGCAGGCCCTGTTGGTCCTCCAGTGCGTCCTCAGTGTCTCGTGGGCCCACTCATTGAGGGCCGTTGTGACCTGCCTTCTTGAAATACCTAACATAGGCTCAGGCCCGTGACAGGGTTCCTCGGCTCCGAGTCTAGCCAATTCATCGGCCTTCTCGTTGCCTGGAACTCCCATATGTCCCGGGACCCATACCAGTCTCACTTGTTTATGCCTGGCCAGCTCTTCTAGGGCATCCCCACACTCCTGGACGAGAGCTGATCTCGTCCTGGGCGAGCACACCGCCTTTAGAGCAGCCTGGCTGTCGGAGCAGATGTATATTATCTGTTCCGCCCCATTCCTAACCTCAGCCCTACCTGCCACCGCTAGGATGGCGTAAACCTCTGCCTGGAAGACCGTGGTGTACGAGCCTAGAGCAAAGCTCTCCTGTACTTCTTTGCCTTCCAGATATATTCCCGCCCCGGAAGACGATCTAGTGGCCAGCCGAGATCCGTCTGTATAACACACCAGAGAGTCCGGGCGGAAGTCAATTCTTCCTTCACTCCACTCCTCCCTACTAGGAAGAGTGAGAGTGTAATTCCTTTCCAACCTTAGCTGATCTTTCGCTTCTCTCACCTTCAGGACAGAGAGAGGGATTTCCCTCTCCGTCAGTCCAGCAATTGCTGCGTGACCTTCAGCTCTGCATGAACACTACCAGCTCCCAGAATCCCGCATTCTCAGATAGGCCGCCATAGCCTCCCTCTTTATCCACGAGGGAAGCGTTGGCAGGCCTAGCAGAACCTCCAGAGCAACTGTCGGTGTCGTCCTCATTGCGCCAGTGATCCCTAGGCAGGCTAGTCTCTGGACTTTTGCCAGGTTTCGGGACGTCATCGCTCTGTCCACGCTCGGCCACCAGACCACGGATCCATATTGGAGCCTAGGCCTGATGACCGCCGTGTACAGCCAGTGTAGGATCCATGGGATGAGGCCCCAGTTCCTACCTACCGCTCGGTGCAATTGCCAGAAGGTTGCAGTCGACTTTTTGATGACGTTGTCGATATGCGGCCCCCATGACAGTTTGCTATCTAGGGTCACTCCCAGGGATCTAACCTCCTGCACAAGCGCAAGAGGTTTACCGTACATGGTTGGTGCCCTAAAATCCTCTATTTTCCTTCTCTTGGTGAATAGGATCATCTCAGTCTTAGATGGATTGACTGAGAGACCTGTTTCGCCGCACCATCTTTCTATTATTCTACAAGCTACCTGCGTTCTGTTGCAAACGACATTTAAGAAGCGGCCGGTCACTAGGACCAGCCCGTCGTCCGCATATGCCTGCACATAAAATCCTTCCGAAGTTAGGCGCTCCAAGAGACCATCCATTATTAGACACCATAAATGGGGTGATAGGCAGCTGCCTTGTGGACAGCCGCCCCTCACTCCGACGTCCAATTGGCAGTCTCCTAAAGCAGCACTAACTCGTCTCTCTTCCAGCGCAGATTTCACTCATCTGACCAGTACTGGAGCAGTACCTCTAGTCCGAAGGGCATCGTAGATAGTAGTAGTCCTTGCTTTATCAAAGGCACCCTCTATATCAAAAAATATTATTAGGGTGACCTCCTTATGCAGGAGGGCCCTTTCTACCTTATGCACGACGGCGTGAAGGGCTGTCTCCGTGGACCTCCCTCGCCTATATGCGTGCTGATTCTTGTGGAATGGGTACCTGGCTAGGTCCCCTTCCAACAGATATCTGTCCACTATCCTTTCCAGTGCTTTTAGCAGGAAGGACGTGAGACTGATCGCCCTAAACGATTTGGCAGCTGTGTAGTCCTTTTTTCCCACTTTGGGGATGAAGACCACTTTAGCTGACCTCCAGGTCAGGGGAACATATCCCAGTGCCAGACTGGCCACAAATATTCCTCTTAAATGCGGTAGAAGAATATCCAGGCCCTTCTGAAGCAGAGCTGGGAAGATCCCGTCTGGCCCCGCTACTTTAAAGGGCTCGAACTCATTCACTGCCTAGACTACAGCTCCGTCCTTTACAATCTCCTCGGCAAGCCGCCAGTCAACTGGTGGCATCGGCCGCTCCGAGGGTACTGCAACGACAGGTCGTTCGCCCGGGAAGTGAACCTCTAAGAGGTGTCTTAATGACTCCTCCCTAGAAGTAGTCCAAGTCCCATCTTGCCTTCGTAGTGATCCTATTGTCTCCCTTGTCTCGCAGCTGAGTATTTTCATCAGTCTGGCGGTTTCCGGTAGGGAGTTCATTTCCCCATAATACTGCCGCCAGCTTTCTCTCTTGCTGCGCCTCAGTTCCTTTTTAAAATTTCTCCTAGCCTCCTTGAAGTCGTCCCATGAGGAATCCGTCCCTCTCTTGACGGCTCGATTGTTAGCACGTCTGGCCGTCCGGTGCAGGTCATCAAGCGACCTACTCCACCATCGGGCCCTGCGTACTCCCACCGCTTTGAGTGGGCAGGCTTCCTCATATGCTGAGACTATATGACTTTCTAGGCTAGCTACCTTTATGTCCAATTCCTCAGGGGAGATAATCCTCCCCCCCGGTTCGTCTTGAAGACTTGCCAGAGTAAGGAGATACCTGTCCCAGTCAGTTTTCCTTGGATTTCTTCGGAGGGTGTTCTCTGTCCTATCGGACCCAATTTCGAATCTAATCATCCTGTGATCAGACATCGAGATATCCTGAGTTACCCTCCAGTCAGAAATTTTTTCCATCAAACTTTGAGAGACCAACGTAATATCTATCACCTCCTGGCGGATACGGTTGATAAACGTTGGCTCTTTTCCTCTGTTCATAACCTGTAGGTTCGTCGACGCCAGGTACTCTAGTAGAGCTTCGCCCCGGGTGTTGACGTCGGAGCTGCCCCACACTATATGATGAGCATTGGCGTCGCATCCAATTATCCAGTTATACAGTGATATAACACATGCTGTTTTTAAAATATCTGGAAAAATTTCACATTCCAATGACTTATTAATAAGGTATTCTAATGGTTTGCATATTGTCACTTATATGCCTTAGTAATTTAATACTAATTTCATCAAGACCTGTGGACTTTTTATTACTTAGTTTAGCAATCTCACTTTTAATGGTGTACTCATCAATATAATGTGTGAACAACGTTTGCTGTTGAATGTCCATTAACGTACATGGTAGAGAAAGGTTTTCGCCGAAATGTTCAAACATTTTAATATTTGAAATAGTACTGAAATAATTTGCAAAGCTATTTGTTATTACAGTAGGATCACTTATCATCTCATCATTTAGCATTAACTTTATTGAATTTTCTTTTTTATTATTACGACCAAGTTTTTTTATTATTTTCCATGTTTCCTTAATCTTATTTCCAGCATTATTAATTTTATTTTTATAATATTCACTTTTTGTTATTCTAATATTCTTTTTTGTACGCTTTCTTTTTAGTTAAATATAGGGTTTTACTGTTTTCACTATTTGATAAACTTAATAACCAAAACAGCTTTTTTAGTTCATTTTTTTGTTTGCATAATTCGTTATTAAACCATGCGTTTTCTGTATGTTTATGACATGTCACCTTCACAAGTGGACAGCAAATATCTAGACAATAAATTAAATCACTTATCAAGTGTCTAAAGGCTGCATTGATATCGTCTATTGTATAAATAAAAGACCAATTAGTTTTAGTTACTTCATTAACAAAAGCAGATATGTTATTTTCAGAGTAGTTTCTATACTTTGATTTTGAAATGCTATTTTGGTTAATCTGTTTTTTGTGGTATCAATAGTAATTAATTGAGCATAGTGATCTGCTATACAAGGGTCTACAGTTTTACAGTGGTACATATCAATAGGCAAATTTGTGCTTACGTAATCAATTATGCTGGAAGACGTTTGTCCACTGCATGTCGTAAATATCCTTGTTGGATTGTATGTTGTGATGTTTAATTCAAATGAGCTAAGGATGTCACATAGGACCTGTTTAGCAAGACTATTCTTACCATAATCAATGTTGAAATCGCCACAGAATATTAAATAATTTGTTTCTTTTATTGCCATTTCTATGGCTGCAGTAATGTTATCAAAAAAAATATCCAACTCACCATTTGGTGGACGGTACACACATATAATCGCAATGCCGTTGTACATTATGCCACTCATTTCTACATGACACTCAACCGACAGTTTTTTAATTTTTGATAATTCTGAAGCATTTTCAGAAATAAGGCTATTACATAGTGTCAAAGAACCTCCATGTATATGAACGGTTCTGGAGAAATAAGAACATATTTTGTAACCGGGTACTACTATATTATTTATATTTTTACATTGTATACAATGTTCTGTGATACATATTATGTCTACTTCTTCTGATTGACCAAATAACTCAATCACATCAATCTTGTTTAGCAAACTCTGAACATTAACATTGCATAATAATATTTTAGATTGGACTTCATTAGTTTTCTCATCTTCTATATTCCTATAAGAAAGTTTTTCACCTACAACGCCTTCTAGGGTTCTAGGCAAAGCTGACTTAGTCTGGGATATAAAAAATGTTTTTGCCTATCCATATCTGCAGATAAATCGAATGCAACTACTTCAACTATCTGCAAATCCTCATGTCTCATACTATTACTACCATCAGCGTCTTTAGTGTTTCCGTCATCTTCGTTGTTATTAACGGTTGATTCTACTACATCAGCTCTACTAACAACTACAGTACTTTCTTCATCTGCTGCTTCATCAACATTAATTACTAATTTCTTCTTGTTTTTTCTGTCTCTTGGAGAACCAGTGATTCTTTTTCTTTTACAAAAATTACCGATTTTGATCCAGCATGCTGTTTACTGGTAAGTTATACAGATCGTTAGAAATAATGTTATCATTAAAAACATATTTCTCATTATTAATTTCGTAATACAACATTTCACCTTCTGTTATCCTGTTTAGTTTTTGAATATATGCATTTAACTTTGCATTGAACTTATAAATGTGTTGATTTAAAATGTGACTTCTAGTATATGGGACAGATGTAAATATTATATTGGTCCTGCAACATTTTTTAAGTTTCTCATTTATATATCTGAAAGATGGGAAACATTTTTTATGGAGATCATTTTTTCCTGCTATTATAACTACATAATCATTAGTGTCAAAATCCTTAGTGAGAGCCTCAATATTTTCTATTACATTACTCATATTTGCAGAAGGCTTTATAATAGACATCAAATGTGATTCTTTCATAAGGTGGCTTCTAAGCTTATATTTGATCTTTTTCCCAAGTTCATCAGATAATAGAATAACTCTATTTTTCTTTTTATTGCTTGTATGTGCCTTTTTGTGTAGGTCGTTATTATTACACAGAATTTTGTTGGGTGATTGTCTGTTTACAGTTACAGCATTTATTTTATTATGTTCTTGCATTTCATTCCCCTTTTCTACACCACTGGGTATCTGCAATCTTTCAACATCTATGAATAATTTAGACTGGTCTTTTTTTTATAATATCAGTTTGACATGCTTGGGTGCTTATTGTTTTGGTCTCAGTTTTTGTTCTTGCACTTTTTATTTCTTCCTGCAAATCCTCTATAAGTTTTTGTTGTTCTTTAATCTGATTATTAAGAACGGTATTATCAGTTTGACATGCTTGAGTGCTTATTGTTTTGGTCTCAGTTTTTGTTCTTGTAATTTTTATTTCTTTTTGCAAATCCTCTATAAGTTTTTGTTGTTCTTTAATCTAATTATTAAGAACTGTTTCCATTTCTGTAGCCTCTAGAATTAATATTTCATAATCCTTTTTCAGTTTTAGGATATAATTGTTCTGCCTTTGTTTATCGTCACTAAGATCATTCACAGTTTTTTCCAAGACACTTATTTCTTCATCATAGTCACTTATATCACTATCTTCTTTGCAACAAATAACTTTATTGTCTTTTAAAATTGAAATTTTCGCTTTGTTACGAAGTACACAGCTTTTGTGAAAAAACTAAAGCACTTAGTACATACATAGTTTGTATTAACTTTTGTTTTGCAACATTTAAAATTGTAAGTTTTAGAGCACTGTAAATTCATGTCTATCCTATTTGACATCGCGTTAATGATTGTACCTGTACAGTAAGCAGTTTTGTGACGGATAATGCTGCCAATATGAATGCTATGAGAAACTAAATTAAAGAGTCAACAGAACCAAATGTTATTACTTACGGTTGTGCTCCACACATTTTAAACTTGTTATGTAAGGATTTGGAAATTAGTGAAATTAAGGAACACGTTTTCGTTGTGAAATATTTCCGAAACAATCATTTTGCCTCTGCCACATGCGCAAAAGAAGGAGGAAAAAAACTTACATTACCTTCTGATGTAAAATGGAACTCACTTGCTGACTGCTTAGAGGGTTTCGTTAAATCATGGCCCACACTTCTTAAAATTAGCGAGGAACATAAAAATGAAATTGACAGCATAGTATGACAGAAAATATCAAACATTTATTTAAAAAGAACTGCTGAAGATTACTTATCACTACTAAAACCTATATCGGTTGCACTTGATAGGCTTCAAAGAAACGATGCAATTTTATCAGACATCGTAGAACAATTTAAAATTCTTGAGTCGCATTTTGACGAAACTGAAATTAACTACCCCCCCCCCCCCCCCCTTTCCCCCCCCTTTCCCCCCCCCCCCCCCTTCTCGCCCCCCCCGCGTTTTTTTTTTTTCCCCGGGCCCCCCCCCCCACTTTTCCCCCCCCCCCC